>LUCH01006659.1:6810-32657 GCA_013368495.1 Paragonimus heterotremus
CGCAGCCCTCTGGATCACAACAGCACACAAGCCTGACCACCACACCAAGGTAGCAGAAAGGGTCAGGCTCACGTACACATAGCAAGCTACATTCAAGCATAGTCAGTAGGCGATAAACAAAACAATAAGCACGTTGTTAATGATGAAACGGGACGTAGGTAGAAACAACCACATGATGATTTAGACAGTTTTGCACTGGAAATAATACAAGGAAAACAGGTTGAACATATACTTCAGATGTGTAACTAACCAACAATTGCGGTACCATGGCTTTCAATAGGAGTTGCTGTGATTTTTCGTGTATAATGCAATGATAACGCAGCGTGGTCGAAAATCACAAACTCGAATACATCTCCAAAACCACACGAAATCCAGCGTTTCTACGAGATGGAATTACGTATTCCACTATGGAAACTCCAATAAAGGCATTTTTAAAACGTAAAATCGATTACGAAAACCAAAATGCCGCCTCTATCGAAAGAAATGGCGACGTATTTTTCTCAACGAAATTGTGAATATCGATAATTTTTATGTATAGCTGATTTTGCTCATTGCAACACACTTATTGAACTAGGTGAAATCTATATGTTTGCACCGTGATATGCGTTTTAATATTTCCTAATAAATTGAAAAGACCTCTTTTTGCGGCTAAATGGCCGTTTCCAACTCGTTTCGACCTTGAAGCACCGTGCCGACGAATTGCACAATTGCTGTTATGTGTCGTAATCTTTTGAGCTGACAGTGTTATTCAATGTAATCTTTTGAGCAGGTCACCTCGTCTCCATTCTAACGTACAACAGTGGTACCAACGAATGATAAAGATGGCGTATATAACAAATAAAACACTACTTACTTGTCCAGTCTTTGTGCATTGTCCTACATTGAAGTTGGCTTATAGGCGTTCCCCGCGTTTGTGATTTTATAAAAAGCTTCGTGTTCATGTTTCAACAACAATTCGGTCGTCGAAATTATAATCACGTATTCCGGCCTACTTACGTCCAAATTTAAATATAGCATGTTTCCACGTCTATGACATCGTTTCACGCTATGCTGTACCTTCGATTCTCCGAAATAACGAAAAATGCAATTCTGCGTTGTTATTCTATTAATCTCTATGCTATTGAACTACCGCATATTTTTTGCTTGTCTTCGGAATATTGAAACAAAACATCTTCAGGCAATAGAATTTTAAGATTTTCAGAACTGAAATATGTAACGAAATTTCAACAAATTCAGTAACCAGAACATAATTTTTAACTGAAAGTTAACAGAGATATTTACAGTCTACCGACTTCACGCAGCCCTTCCTTACGTGTGCAGTTAACAACTATTTTCCTGCGACACCGTCGCGTATTCTTCCAAAAACTGTGGTCCATTCCGGATAGAGTTCTTTCGTACTCGTCCATCCTACCCCGTGAGGGAGAAATAAAAGTAGATATGGAGTTAAAAAGAGACCCGCATTTGCAACCACAGATTTTCTGCGTTGCCCCAATTTTTGTGATGCGCGTGTGACTAGTCATCGACAGAGCAGCCCCTTGGATTTCGTCAAACCGGAGGTTCATGCAGATAAGTTGGTGAGCTGAAGAAGCTGGTTGCTTGTATTAATCTTCATCCAGACCAACGCATTTGAAGTACTGGTTCTGGCACTGATAGCACTGCATACCGTTTTGTTCATACCCAATGCACCTGTAACATTCATTTGGATTTACTCTTTACTCACTGCCTAGTCCCCCTCTTTGTGAGTAGTATGCTTTATGACACAGTTGTGCCCACGTAAAGGTCGCTTTGACCACCATCTTGAATTTGGACATTTTCTGCTTATGCTTGACCACTGACGGTCGAAAACTCTCTCGGGACGTAACATTTCGAACGTATGTGACATTCCATATTGATTCCGTATGTCTACTATTACGTATTTGCTGATACCCATGTATCTTCCATTATAGAAATATTACCGAGCTGTTTGCGGTCGTTATCAGTTTGAAATGGTCTCTGGGTGTTAAGATCTAGCGGTACCCAGCTGACCTCCGTAGTGAAACGCAGAGCAGATTCTGTAGTACCCTTCAGGGTTGCAAGTGTTCGCTGCCTCGGCGAGTGACTGCTGAGCTCCAACACTTTTAGATCTAAAGTCAGTAGGTGTCAGCGGGAATAGGCAATATGCGGTATGAAACAGTGAGTTTCCAGTAATTAGAAATACAGTGTATCTCCAGCAACCTGAAACACAGATGATATGAAGCACAGCTACTAAGATATGTGATAAATTAGCACGTTATCCGATAAAAGTTAACAACGAATCTTCAGCAATTTTTGTGAGAAAGGCGGGAAACGTGGGTATACAGTGACAGCATGGAAGTTTAAGCTAAGTTTTGAGTTACATTTTAATAAGAATATCTTTCGACACCGCGACTGGTAATTGGCTTCCTTAACATCAATTAATGATCGCATAGCGTTTCGTAGGATCATCCCACGACTTCAACCGAGTTAGAAAGAAAGTAATACGATGAGCTGAATTAAATTTTGTAGGCTATCGATGACAGAGTGGGACAAGTAGCAACTTTTTACACCAAAGATAGAAACAACCCTATGCTGATGTCACTTGCAGCCATTTCTAGAAAGGACAGTTTTTTGATCAACATTTGCCTGAAATCCGGCAAAAGTAGGGCAGAATATAAGTTTCGCAAGGACAAGAAAGCTGGAGACGTTGCGATACATGTTCAGCCACCGAACAAGTTATCAATGATGAATTTCAATGTCAAAATATTGTGGTCGTCAATTTCAGTTTTATTTTCGCCTCCGAAACGCCGCACGAGATTGACCATTTCCACCTTAGGAGATCATGCATTCGGCCTTGGTAACTGCAATGAACGCATTTGTCAAAATCGAAAAGTTGGCAAGCGCCATTAATGTGTTGAAACAATTTTCACCGCTAAACTAGTACCTTGGGCACTTTTTGAATGTATCCCAACTTTCTCATCGATGTTGTTTATTTACACTTGGACTGCGTGTACTTCATCGTGAAGATGGACTATAATACAATCAAGAATATTTGAAAAGTGGGATTTCGCAACGAAGTAGATGTATATCCTTTGGAATGGCCCCCCAGCTCAGTAGCTCAAAGACCGTAACTTCCCAGTGGGTTATTCTGGACAGCCGAGAGCAACTTAACATCCGACATTCCGGCCATGAAGAGAGGTCAGCTTCGTAGGCATTACATTCGCCACGGTCACTTCTGGGAGAGATCCCAGCGAACTAGTGGCATGGGACTGTAGTCTGGTTGTTAATCTTTTAGCCTTAAACAGAATTTCCAGTACCTAACTAATCGTGTTAAGCAGGACACCTTAAGTGCTTTGTTTGACTCGAAAGTACGTTAGCTTATCCGTCGCTGACAGTCAGTTTTGACTCAGTTTCCCCACACTTAGAGAATGTTAAAACCATAGTCCCTTTGTTACACGACATGCTAATGAGGGAGCAGAAGGTATGGCTACCCTTTCGTACTGAGAGCAAGCGACAAAATTTAATCCGCCCCAAATACAGTATGAACGACGGAGAGACGACCTTATAGTGGCTTTCAAAATATTTAGGAAGCCTGGCCAAACCGACGGCTTTTCCCTCTAATTTTTTTATACTGTAAGCCTCCGGAGTAGTTAATGCAGACTAGCAGTGCGTCGCAGTCATCTGCAATGCGGAAAAGAAGTCCGGTTTTCGCCTATGTCCCTGGTGGCACTTGCTGTCAAAAAGGATTTTGGTACCACAGTCATTAGATTAGTTCAAAAATGGTGGTGATGGTTGCCGCAACGTTGGCTTCTGCCCGTCGATCCTAAACTAGAAAAGTGGCGCCATTATCACTGCTTAATTTAAAATCGCCGCCTGCTTGATTTTTCCTCTCTAGGTCATAGCCCTAGTATATCCAGTTACTAAGTGTCTTCTGTCACTGTTCCGTGGTCCCTTGAACCTTAGCAGTATTCTGCAGTGTTATTTTGTTTCTTCACATTCAAAACGAAGTACACTGGCAAGGCGCCTGACGGCTGGGAGTTGCCGTCATCAGGCAACTGTTTCCACATGGACTCACCGCTTCAGCAGTTTACATGAGCAAGGAAGGAAACTGGCAATCTGACACCCTTCCAAAATCGGCGCTACTAAAGACACACGCCGCGTAAAACTGTGGAAACCTACAGAAACATCTGAAAGTCAAGAAGCTACACAAATGGAAAACAAATTTCTACCATTGAATCAGTTACACTGCTGAATCCAATATTGGAGCACGGAAAGCTTTTGTCTGCTAGCGCGAAAAAATGGCCTTGTAGGCTATCACCCGACAAGTTTCGCGAACACGGATTGTGGTGATTGTAACTTCTGCCCCAGTTACCAAGTATAAAAATAAAGATATGTGATAAACTATTTTTTAACCAAAGTAATTCGAAAACTGTCGTTTTTAGATTAAGGTGCACCCACGTGAACTTGTAGTGGACTAATCATTCAAATGATAAAAATAACCAAATATGCTAATGTCAAAGGAGAGTTATAACGGCAACGGTGAGACTCAAAAGGTAAGTGTTCAAATCAAACGGAAAACGTATCAGTAAAATAGGAACGGCTCACAGCTGAGTCGAGGTTCGCTGGATCAAACAGACCAACACAAGGAAGGAAGGCAGCGCCAGAGGGCAAATTCGTTAAACGATCGATAGGTAATTCCACAAGCGACGCGGGATGAACATTGAGCGTCGATAGATCAGCTAATACGCGGAGCTAAAACATTTTACCGTCCAATCACTTTACCGTCGCAAAAATCCGTACGAATGAAGAAGACAGGGACGATGCGCGGTAACTCACTTCTATTTGTGTCGACGATTACGTTCAAAATGTGATAGTGATGGGTTCAAGCAAGTGTGTAGATGAAGGTAACAAAACGATGTATACAAAGTGTACAAAAATGACTTATGGAATACAACTGTGAATAGTGGACACTACGAAATAAACGCAACTGAGAAGCCCGCGTTCACTTCACTTTCACTAATTTTGCACGACCTCTGAAACTATAATTGTGATTAAGCAAATCGGACGACACTCGCAGTCTCAACTTTATTGTACTAGTGGGGCAAAGTGGAGGTTAGTGAACATAATTGAATCGCTCAGTAGGCGTTTGCTTAAGTAATTTCACAGTGAAGGCAAATCGTCACACGGACACTTACAATAGGGTGAATACCATCTCCTGTTTGGTCGGGCGCGCCAGCTTCACGGCTGAAGGATATGTGCAGTCGGGGCGGTTCATGCGCCGGTTTTCATTGCAGTCATAGGGTCCTCAATTGTAGGTAAACCTATGCGTCAGGTGCATTGAGAAATGTGCCTTAGGTTGGTCGTGCCTATAACCCATACCATGTAAAGTGAACTGAAATGTACCCTTGGCTTTCCGAATTGAGTCGTAGTTCGGGCACAAAGTCGCCCTTCTCATAATACTGTCGCTGAAACACGGCTATCAGAGTGTCTCCAACGAGAAGCACAAATCGTAATAACCCACGTACAGGAATCGGACCAATATGGACGTCATCAAAGCGGAAGAAAGATGTTTTGCGATATGCCAGAGTTTCGTTTATTCTCATCAGTGGCAAACAAACAAGCCAGTTACATGTTGTACAGACAGAGACAAACAGGAAACAGAGGTGTCTACAAGCACATCCAATAGTTTGTAATGAAGTGGTTGGGGCAACTTATCTGGCTACCGCGGTCTGGATTGTATAACACTCGGTGTGGTCGTAGGCCTGTCGACCGCCTGTGCGTACCTACTTTTACCTTATATATAACTGGCATATTTCACGTTTGTGACTGATGAACGTAAATGAAATGTTAACAAATCACGACAAGTCTTCTTCCTGTTGTGTAAGATGGACAAGCCTCGAAAGGCGCCTAATAGACCAGACCGCACAACTCTACATGTTCAAGTTGGATTTCTCGGGGGTGCCCTTCCGCCGACCAATGTCGGTTTTGTGAGTAAATGATGTGTCAGTGCTATGTATCTCCAACAATCCACGTACAATCAGACTACTCGTCCAATCGTAGTTGGGCAGTTCCCGCTCCCAGACAGCCCCTTGACGTGCTACCCGTCTGTTACCTACACGTTACCCGATTTTGTAGGTCGGCACATAAATATTAACATCTCCCCTACCTCGTGAAGGTGGTCAAAAGTGTTCTAAATAGACCATGGACTCGTGTTCTGCTCAAGTGTGCGCAACCTGCAGAGCACGCGCAGCCTGTGCGCGTGTAGTTTCAGTTGCTGACGCACCCTATCGGAGGTATTGTAGTACTCTGCCATAACTATGCGGTCTCCTCGCGAAGCAGATCGAACATAATAAGGTTGTGCCACGCGTAGTCAGTGTTTCGACTTGGCCTAGGAGTGCACGTGCTTTGGGTTTGCATCAGTACTGGGTCTTAAGACATTGACCAGTAAGTTAGCGACGGGGGCTGTTTGAAATCTACAGACACTTATTCGTATTTGCCACTGAAACCTCTGCATGGCAGGTGAAGGCACTCTTGGCATAATGTGTGAAGTTCGCGATGTTCTCTGTTGTTTTGCTTCGCCATACCTTTCAGAGCAGTTGGCTCCTTGTGGTCAATGGGTTATGTGTATGTGCATACGCCGTTTGCTTTTCTTTCGATGAGTTGTTGACGTAGAGACAGAGCGCCGCAAGTAACACCGGTTTTATCAGCGTTACGACTGCGTCGGGCGGACAGTTCACATTCTTTGCGTCGGAGAGCAGGAATTTTGGCGGATATCATAGTGGTCTGTTCATTGTACTCCTGCCGTTTAATACCCATCTCAACTTGTTGTGATAACTGTAGTGTACGTGTATACAGTATTCTCACATGATTATCAAATCAGGATACTTATTCATTACAGTGTGGGACCAGGAGACTTCCCGTGCGTCTGTGAGATTCAGATAGGCTCTGAAAAGAAGGGATTGAGGAAAGCCTACACTTGTCGGCATGCTGATTTTTGAATGATGTGACCCGAAAATTGGAAAGTTGACGTCCGCCATAGACCTGGCGACTAAGGCTTTCGCAGGGATCAGCTTGAGAGTCGGTCCAAAAGGAAAACAGTCACTTTGGCGCGAATCCTCGTTTTCAAACAATTTCCAAAATATTCTAATCGAAATTTCAGGCGAAGAACCTAAAGTTCACCCATTGTAAATAAACGACGTCAATAAGAAAGTTGGAACTCATCGAATAAGTGCCAAATGTACTAGTTTGTTGTTGAAAAGATGTTT
Organism: Paragonimus heterotremus; assembly: GCA_013368495.1. NCBI lineage: Eukaryota > Metazoa > Platyhelminthes > Trematoda > Plagiorchiida > Troglotrematidae > Paragonimus > Paragonimus heterotremus. The sequence continues at coordinate 14,070 of LUCH01006659.1, forward strand.
CCATTATTTTCGCAAAAACAGCCCATTACTGAGGCTACTACATTTTTCCTAGTCTTATAAATGCGCTCATTGCAATCATCGAGATGAAATACGTCATCTCAACCTGAGAGTGTCTAATTTTGCGCCGGTTTGTAAATATAGTCGAAATGAACACATACCATAATGCAATGTTGGCATTGTATCTCAAAAAGACTACTAACATATTTGATGACGAAACGTGTATGACGTTTCCAGCCTAATTGTCTATGGGATGTTTATACTATTTGTCATGTTTCGCAAAATCTCAGGTAGATACTGGTGAACGAAAAGTAGCTCTTAAAAATGGTTCAAAATCACATCAGGATATGGTTGTTTCACCTTTGGTGTACACGGAACAGCGGAAAAATGGGGTATTATGTTCCACTTTCTCATCATGAATCCTCAAAAGTTAGTCCTGTTTATTCTACTGCCTTGCTTCTAATCCAGTTGAGGTCGCGTGACCTTCATACGGAACACTATCTGAAATCAGACGGACTGAGGTTACCAGCCGATCACTGGGATGTATATCTTTCAGTCAGTTATTATGTGACGTTTAGAACGCCAATTATCTCTCACGCTGCAGAAAAACATTCCAGCCAACGTAGCAATCACCGAAATCAAAGGTGCTGATTAACATATACCCCGAACGCTTCAACTACAAATCTCTCATCACTTACCGCATCTTTCCGTTCTTCATGATGCTAAGGGCAAAAGTCACTGGAAGAAAGCAGCTGCTAATGCGAACACATGCTGCATACTCAGACACTGATGATAGCTTAAGTCAACTGGACGAAGCAGCTGCTGGTGTGAATGTATGCTACATACTCAAATGTTTTTTCTCCCCGGTCAACCGGAATTGGCTAACAATTTCATTCACTGGATAAATCAGAAGCAGGGATGTGTGATAACGAATCCAATCATGTTATACTGTTTACAACTCTTATGCGTGATATAAGTTGATTAACCGTTGGACAGGATTAAATATTAGTAGTCATACTGACAGCCGTCAGTGAAGTCTGCCTTTGGTCTGAATGCTGACAACTAGTGTCCACGTTCGTTCATATCCACAATGTTATCAGACATGTGGCTGCAGAAGTTGCACACGAAATGAAAATAATGTTGCCGTCAGACCGAATATAGTGTTTCGACCCATACCGCTACCTTGACGAAGCTGCCGGACTTGTGTGATGCTTTGATCCGGCGGGCTATGCCGATTAGCGCTTTGTTCTTTCCATGTGCCAACTTGTTAGACGGGTCAAAGGGGAGCAGTCAGATGTAAACCAGATACACTCATAGGATTGTCTGCCGCCTAGGAGCGTTTTGGTAGCAAGTCACGGCTGCCATCTGTATCAGGAAGAGAGAGGGGTATAAAAGTTACCATCAAAGAATGAGGACTACTATCGCTTAACGGTTGACCGCGACCGCCGTCCTTTTATGTAATGCGGTCAAAAAATACACTGTATAGCGCAAGAGCCCGAGGTAGATTCAGTCAGATCCGCTGTTCACAGTAGCACTCAGTATCACGCGTTAGTGCATTATTCACTGCAATCAGGGGCTAAGCAAACCGATCGATGCAACTTTAAGCACAGCTCTGCAGTATGCACATAGGAAAGTGCCTCCCTACCAAATCGCTTCTAGGCGGCACACAATTATATGAATGCAGTTTTAGAGGCAACCGACAAAATGTTGAGTGTACAACGCAAACCCCAGCCGATAAATACAGTTACCAGCCAATTTTAGAATGACCCGCGTCATCAAATAGAGTGTTTGACCAAACAGGTCCAGTCACTGGTTTGCAGCCTCCACTCTCGATAGCACAGACTACGTGGTCGACCCAAAACCCCTTCTCGGCGTCCGACAGCACTAGCACACGAAGACCATGGTCATTGTTGGTATCACCGAGCAAAGAAGTGTACTCAGTCTTGCACCTTTACTACCTCACCGATATCACAGGGAAACTCAGTGACCGGCCAGTGATGGCGACGGCCGCACCTGGTGCCTCCTCCAAATGTCGCCTTTTTTTACATCCCTGAAAATTCACAGGCTACGATTTCCTAGGCGACGCCGGTGCTGGGGTGAGCGTGATTCCATGCGCCACAGGCGACCGCCAACGTTGTCAGCCTAGTTTCTCCTTACAAGCAGCCAACGGAACACCGATACAAACGTACGGTCAACGTTCACTCACTCTTGAACCTAGACTGCGACGTCAGTTCCGTCGGATTATTTTGGTGGCAGACGTTCAGACCGCAATTCTGGGTACCGAATTCCTATTCCATTTTAGTCTCTTGGCATATATTCAGCATTACACGCTTTTGGACAGCCTGACTTCTTTGAGTGCTAAGGGTAATTTAACCAACATTAATTCCATCGGAATCCATATGGCAGTACCAAAGCCCTCAAAATATTCCCAGCTGATCTAACAATACCCACAGTTCATCAGTCTGGTTTATCACCCGCATTCTCTGAAACACGACGTGACACATACCACTGTGACCAAAGGACAACTAGTCACTGCTCGCCTCAGAGGTCTTCCGTCCGAAAAGCTGAAAATTGTCAAAACGGAATATGACCGCGTGCTTCAGCTTGGTATTATCCGCCCATCCAAGAGTACATGGTCTTCCCCCTTGCATTTGGTCTCTAAGTAAACACCATGCGATTGGAGACCATGTAGTGATTTTCGAGCGTTCAACAATGCTACCGTACCCGACCATTATCCCATTCCCCATATCCATGACTTTTCTTTGACTCAACATTCCGAGTACGCCTCCTCTACAATCGACCTGCTGCATGCATACTACTAAATCCACGTCGCTGAAGACATTCTAAAGATTGCGGTAACAACTCCATTTGGTTTGTACAAGTTCCTCCGAATGCCTTTCGACCTTCGAAATGCAGCTCAAACATTCCAGCGTTTTATCGATCAGGCTGTAATAATAATAATGATGGTATATTTACCAGTGCATTTGTGCGAAACACGCCCAGATGAGGGTGGTCTAGTTTTTGTCTTTGTGCAACTTGACGATGTTTCGGTCTCCACTAGTTCCCCCGAAGAACAAGAAACACATCTTCGTGTTTAACCAGAACGCCTGAACGAATATGGGATATCCGTCAATTTACCAAAATGCGTTTTTAGTGTCTCATTCCTCGAATTTCATGGCCATTTTATGGACGCGAGTGGCGTCAGACCCTTGAATACCAAAGTGCAAGCACTGCAGGAATACTCCATTCTGGATTCCATCAAATGTCTTCAACGTTGCATTGGAATTGTTAACTGTCATCGTCGCTTTATTCCTCACTACCCACAGCTTTTGAAGCCATTGACGAATCAGCGCCATGAGTGTAAAAGGACGTTATTTTAAGTCCTGGCGCTACAAACGTTCAACGACGTTAAGAAAGCACTCAGCGGCGCATCAACTCTAACTCATTTTAATCCAGAGCCGACCGCTCATCTGATCCTATCGACAGATGCGTCTAATCATGCTGTTGGTGCAGTGCTTCAGCAGTTCGTCGGCGGTGAATTACGACCAGTCTCGGTTTATTCCCAGAAGCTATCACCCGCGCAAGCCAACTAGAACATCTTTGATTGTGAGCTCCTCGCTATCTATTTGTCCACTAGATATTTTCGTCACCTGCTAGAAGGAAATAACTTCACCGGTTTAACAGAACATAAGACTTTTATCTATACCTTCAACGCGATTCAAAACAAATATACCCCACGCAAACTACGGCACTTTGATTTCATAGCGCGGTTCACAACAGATATCCGACACATTGACGGAAACTCCAATGTGGTTGCTGATACGTTCTCCAGAATACATGCTAACGCGGTTTCCAGCTTGTATGAGATAAGTCACGAAAGAATCGCTGAAACTCAAAGGACAGATCCCGATTTTCCATCCATTTGCATTCCACCTTTCTAGTGTTCCCGTATCCCCTACCCTTTTTCCGAGTCCACTAATGTATGTGATACTTCCACAGGCATCCCACGTCCAATTCTATCCCCTTCCATCCGTGGACCCATTTTTCTATCCATTTACATTCTTTGCCTCATCCGGGTGTTCGCGCCACACTCAAGCTAATTGCTGTCCGTTATATTTGACCCAATATGAACAAAGATGTGCGCTGGTGGATTAACTAATGCCTTCATTGTCAGAGGGGCAATGCACATCGTCACACCATCACCTCCCCTGGAAATTTTCCCACGCCAGACGCACGTTTTCCTTACATCCATGTTGACTTAGTTGGCTCATTACCCCCATCGAACGGTAAAACGTTCCTGTTTACCTACAGCAAAAGTTTCATACGATGGCCTGTTGCTATTCCCCTTGGAGATAATTCGTCTGAGACGGTCTCCAAAACGTTCCTCGAACATTGGATTGCCAATTTTAGCGTCCCATTGTTCGTCACTACAGACCGAGATTCGCAATTCTATTTCGCCATTTTCTGCGGCTTGACCCATCTTTTGGGTTGTGACCACATCAGGGCAACCGCACACCATCCTGCTGCTAATGAGATCGTTAGAATTTTTCACCGCGGTTGGAAGCATTGCTCATGGCGCAGTCGACACAGAGTTGGGCAGAGCATTTACCACTCATCCTACTAAGCATCACATCCGTTCTGAAGTAAGATGTGCAGTGTTCCACCACTGCACTACGTCTCTCGGGTGATCTTTTCAACCTAAACACACAGGCTGCAATAGACCTGACAAACTGCGCGCGCCGTCTCAAACTATATATGGAAGCACTCCGTGCCACTCCATCACGACAGCATTCCTGGCCCTACCAACTCAGCATATACTTGAATTGCACTAATGTTTCCGTTCATTGTGACGCAGTTTGGCGCTCACTTCGACCAACCTACGATGGTCCTTTTAAAGCGATCTCGCATAAGGACAAAGTCTTCGACATCGGATGTTCTGGAAAGCACGTTACTGTGCCTACGTAGACACGCATCAGGAATCTCGCTTCCAATCATATATTCATGTCGCTGAACCACAGAACCTTGAAGCATCCAGCCCTTTCACTCCCCACACATTCGACTCTTCATCCGCAGTTGACAATAACGACGAAAGAGCACTTTCTCTCTATCCGTCTACCGGACAAACTGATACAACATCAACATCTTTTCTTTATCCGTCTCCAATCCGTCCAAGTACGCGTTCCGATAGGCATGTTATTTTACCAGCCCGTTTTCGTTGATAACTTTCACGTCACTCATTCTTGCCTATCGCACAATAATCGAGCATTCAACCCTCACGAATGCTTTGGAGGAGAGCACTGTAGAGATTTCCTTATTTTTGTTTGCATACGATGTTTCATTTCTTCACAACAACCTTTTGTAGCACTTTTGCATGTTGTTCAAATTGATAAAAGTGAGCTTGTAATACAATATAAATTTTGTGCGCGTCGGTCTACTCTTCTCTTCGTTGCGCAGTCGTTAGAGGATACTGCGCGAATCTATCATCCGATTTCTTAGCTCCGTTGTACTACGATCATCTTTGCATCATTGATCGCCCTTCAGCAGCTCACGACAACTCTGTGATATGACCCACTTCCAGGTACTAGTAATTTGGAATATTGTGGTGGTCATAGTGAACACTTGTGAACACTTTCCTGTGAGTTAAATCCTCTTGATTACCGTAACCTGGTGGAACCTTGTAACTACTTTGGCTCATTCGTTTATTTCATCATCACCGATAGCTTAGTGAGGGACACTCGCATCTACCCGGTCCATTCAGTAACTCATATTAACTGTAAATTGGTGAGCCCGACACAATCAACTCCTCCTCCCCTTTTTTCCGCCGCAATTAGTCAACGAACTCTTAGTATCCCCACGTTGTGTTTGCTTCTCATTCCCGTTGTTTCGTTCAGTCATCTCAATGGAATGTTGTTCCACATTACCTCTGTGGGATCCGTAAACCATCGCCAAAAAATGATTTGTTCAGAAGAAATGAGAGAAAGACAGCATACGTGTCTTCCGTTCTATCATCTTTTTATGGGTTCTCAGTGAAAACGGGTGAATTGGTCACGCACGTGAATGATGTACTAGTGAAAAATGCTTTGGATGCGAATCAATCTACCGGACATGCCTCTAATGAATAAATAAGTCTGGCTGCTCACTCGTTGTCATAACAGGACCTAGAAAATCACCAACAATAGGTACGAACGAAACAAACTATGCAGTTCAACTTATTACGATCACCACTGCAGACATACCCTCATATGGAACAAGCAATTCTCCTGACCCTCCAATTTGAGTGTAAAGAAGCACTTTTCATGGGACAGGATAAGTTCAAAATTCGTATCAACGCACAATTTCTGTAACGTGAGAGACAACTCTTCGGTATACTGACCGCAGCCAATGAGCAGGAATTCCACAAGTTCAAGCAACGTACTATGGTTAGTAATAATATAACCAATGAGATTGTCCTCACCAGCGAAATGTGATCAAAATGGCAAACAATTGCAAATCTGGATGGATCATGCTTACGATGCTTTCCAGCAAAGCAATCATCGTTATCAGGGTGGTAGCTTGGAACAAGCTTGAATATTGAACAAAGCAAATTATAAATCGCACTCTTAAGGACGAAACATAGTGACTGGTATGATTATTCACATACTAAGTTGACTACTTTTATTTTTGATATAGGCTACTTACATTGTCGACATTTTCCAGAATACCACACAGTTTCCTCGATGAGAACACAGTAAACTTGTTCGTCCTGATAGTTAAGCTAGATGTCATCCACACAATCACTTTTCTGAAGCTCTAACGAAGGTTGATTCATTCGTAGGGACGAATCCCCTAGCTTCCTAGTATGGATACATTGAGGTTTATCGTATCAGTCTTTTAGTTGTTTGTCATAAGTGCCAGTGATCTCTTGTCGCTTCGGCCAACTTTTGACTAACTCCTTTTTACGTTCAATACCCGCAACATGCAGACCACGCTGATTCGTCTACACCATAGCACTGCAATCTAGTGTGTTTTGGTCAATTAGCATAAACTATAATCCGGTAGCCGTCATTGGGTGCACTTGTATCAGATAGACAGTGGGACGATTCGATCATCTCAACAAATCTAAAATACATAGCACTAGTCGAGGCGCATCGAAAGTATTTCGCATATAATAAGTTATTATACCACCGCACACAAAACCGCCTTTTTGAGACGAAAGTAGAAGGCTTGATTAGCGCATCGAGATGCGATCAGAACTAATACTTTCTGGTCATTATTGTTGTCTATGCCCCCACTGACCGTACTCCAAAAACCGCAATGGACAAAGTTCATCGCCAGTTTATCAACCATATGTGAATATCGCGTAGACAAAGTAATACTTGGTGGGGACCTGCATGCTGAAGCACAGATTGGTGCGATTTCGGTGATCGGGGATTTTACGATACCCGTGGACCAGACATTGGTGAACATTAGTTACAACGTTGTAATAACAAGTATGTTTTTAGAAACCACTAACTTCTGCCGTTTTGAACACCGATATATAATTTCAAGTTGAACTACTATTTCATTATCACCGATAACCTATTGAGGTACATTCGCATCTACCTAGTCCATTCAATAACGGATGTTTGTGGGGGTAAGAGAGAGAACGAAATCTCAAGTGTTCAACGGGAAAATGTTGAGTTGCCGCATGCAATATGACGAATTGTGTACATGTAATTTTTTCTTAAGGAAAACTCTACACGATATTGATTGTTTTGTTTTTTGCTGAAGTATATGTTATTGGCAAGCAAAGGTTGCAGTATTCTGCGACAACTGGGTAACCAACATCTACTTCTAGAATGACTGTCATGTGATAGTTGAAGTTCTGTTTGGAGTTTTGGCGTCAGTTGGTTTTATAGGGTCAGTATTTAAGGTAGATCTTATAGTTCACGGTACACATGGGTAACTAGTAATTAACGAGGGGGGTTTGAGACAGGGGAGACAACACTAAAGGTGAATTTAAGTTTTGATACAATTATGTGAGGTGAACGGTAAGTATGTCTTCCTCACGGTTTCTTGGGGAGAGCCTTTGCATGCCAGTCAACTAAACCTTCAATACCGGCCACCACTACTTATAACCTGATGACTTGCCAGGGTGAAGAAGTTATTAAGAGTAGGCATATATAATGGTTGAGAAAAGTGTATACGTGAGTTGTAATCCTGTTTTATTCCGTTTTTGTTCTAGGTACCTTTCCACATAAGTTTATTCTAATGAATAAAATGGTGCGGTTTCGTGAGTACGCAGCGAGCCAAATGCTAGATGGGATGTGAGCAGACGGTGGAGACGCAGTGAACAGTTTCAGGCAAGCTGTTTCAAATGGGATCCCGACAGTAGGGATTGGTATGTACACTATATGCGGTTGATGGCTAAATGTTCTACAGACTACATTCAAAAATGTCATCAGGAAAAACACAAACTCTGAAGGTAGACTTCGTGTTTGATGGTGTAATATAGCTGTCCAAGTCCTTTTAAAAGCGCTGAATGTTGTTACTGCCTCTAGTTTCATTCGGAAGTCTATTCCAACACAGAATTACTTTACAATAAAGAGATTGACGCATATCCCTTCCCAACTAGTAGGGTTGACAAAGTGGAACGATTGTTTCGTAGACCACATGGGGAGCTGTGTTGTAAGTGAGCATTAAACGCTGTGATGGTAGGGTCCGATGGTATCATTTTATACAGAGGTGTAAGGTTCAACTTTAGTCTTCGTAACCAGATTGGATCAATAACAAGTGTGTGACGGTGTTCACCATAGGCAAGTAGGAATGAACATCCCAATAGGCCTTTGGCGGATGATCACTGGAGATTTTTTATCGCAAGCCTATCAGATTTGGTAGGTGGCAATAAATGAAGGTGTGATACTCTATTTGATGTCGAGCACACACTTTGTAAACAGCTGGCTTTGTGTCAGGTGGACCGAGTAGTTTTTGCTACAGCCCACTGCCGTTTTACACTTGCTGCCTGAGAGCTCACTTGTTCAAATAAAATGAAGAAGTTTGAATACCGTATTCGTAGATCTGGAACGGACGTAGCGACGTCAATATGGGGAACATTCAGTGAGACAGAACAATTGAACATTTGACGACGATGGGTGGTGGAGTTCGATGGGCTCTCTAAGAACGTCATAAGCCATGTTTTGCACTACGACTCTAATGATGCAATGTCCTATCGTGTATTTTGTAGACAGAAGACGAGGTTGCTTGAATGGCGGAGTTTGTACGCGATTTCGATGCCGCCAGCAAACAGAAACGGTTTTCTGCGTTTAATAACACTGTATACGTCATTTATATACATGAAGAAAACCAACGGTCCAAGACAGCTTTCTTTAGTCACTTCATCAGTCACTAGCTTTTGATGTCGAGCAGTGCTCTCTTATTCAGGCTGTTTGGGCTCGGTCTTCAAAGTAGGACGAAGTCCAGCAGTACAAGTGAGAATTTCTTGCAGGACCTGCCTCCGAAAAAGTAACGTTCCATCTGGGACCGCGAAAGTTCTACTACATACCATTTCTCACTGAGGGGAAACAAGACTATTTTGAGTGTTGCTGCAAGCCATCTAAGAATGTCAGTGCCCCGCAGATGAACGCGGTGAAAAAAGCTCCGACTTAATCACAACTTTAACTGGCATGAAGTCACGGTTGAGATTATTGAACGAGTATATTGCGCTCGCAATTCTAGGTGTAGCGGCTGCTCGTAAGGCAGTGGCTTTGTCCACAGCCCAAATTGAGGAAGCCGTAGTTAGCCCGAGGGAGAAGACACTCAAGGAAAAGATGCCGGTTTTTTGAGGACGACTTCCGACGACACCCGTTTTAGGTGAACAAGTTGGAGCGGTGTTAAACACCCCATTCCCTCCTGAATTAACAAATTTGGTTTCTGATAGCAGACTCCGTTGCAAAGCTACCAAGAGATCACTCGGACTTCTTGTGATGTTACCGGCGAAGGTTAGCACGAGGAAAGTACCGGATAAAACAGTTAACCTCAAAAAGCAATGCTAATCTAAACGAAATCTCACTGGGTCGTTCATTACGGGAGCGGCAGAAGCGCTCCTGGCTTGACGGAACAGGGTTACGCATAGAGCTGACCTTAAACTCCAGGCCAGCGGGAGAGTCCTTATTCCCGTTCTCAAGAGATGACCACTGCCTCTGGGTGGAGTAAATTATGTCAGGGGTAGCTGCTCCCGTTCCACTAGATGGCTCATGGTTTATCGAGCTGCAAGGGTCTGAAACACTTGCTCCTAAGGACGTTTCAGACTAACACTCTTCATCTAAATCCTCAACCATCCCATCTCCGAAAAGCCTCGTTAGATATTGTTTCATTTCTAAGCTTTATAACCCAATGAATCCGTTTAAGTCACGTTCCGCATCCAGAGAAGTTTATTTCTGGTTGATTGTAGCCACATTTTCCCCTCCTGGACCGCGGTCATTTCGTCCCAAGTTTACTTCGAACTTAGGGTCCCACCCACATTTTAGAGGGAGCAAGACTGCAAACCACCTTTCAATAATTAAAAAAGTGAAAGCGGCCTCGAAAGCCATAAACTTTGGACCAACACAAGTAGACGAAACGTCCTAAAAGGACACTCATACTCTCAGGCCATAATGAACCGGCTGCCATACTCCAAGAAGGCGCGCGAAACTCTAATGTTGTCCGCTTATTCCCTGCCACCACTAGGACTGCCTTCTGGTGCTCAACCTTGTGACTTTCTGTCTCTTTTTTCACCCGGCAAAGTGGTAAAGCAGCAGCCAAGTAGGGTATACTGTCTGAGCCTTCTACATAAACTATCACAAATCAGATGGCTTTTGCAGGACACAAGCCTCCACATTCCCGCTCCTACGGAGACCTGGCTTTCCGCGGATTTCATTGACAAGGAATTGCATGAGTTCGAATACCCACTGTACAAACGGACTCCTCCCGTGGATATATAGGAGGCTCTGCTGCCTTCCTAAGCCAGAAACTCCCCATGCCGACTGTTACAGAGGAAATTACCCCACAAGGAAGGATGTGCGCTGTTATTCAAACGCCAACCCCGCGATCGCTACACGTTCCTTGCTGGTTCCGTGTACCGTTTGCTGTACTGCAGCACATCTGGCAGTTAGGCCGTTCTCATCGCTCTAGACCGCTTCTAGTCTACACAACGGTCCCTCATCATCTTATTTCAGGTGACCTTAACCCACTCAAACTCACTTGTATAGATACTTATCATAGGGACTCTCTCTTCGGATTCTCGCCATCCTTGGCATCGTTAATCTGTAAGGAAACCGGAAAACAGCATTTCAAACTACCTACTTAGCACCATCTAGAACAGGAACTTTCCTTGCTCGATCTGATTACCGAGTTTGAAATTCATCTGAGAGATAGAGTGGGTCATCAAATCACAGCCGCGGCAAAAGTGATCAAATGCTACTAGCTTCAGGTTTTCTTCTACTGGCTCAAAAAAGCTGCAACAAACATTTCCTTCTGGAACTTCCAGTGGGCGAGCTCAGGTACAATACGCAGTTATGATTTTCGGAGCTATTCTACACAGCATACCGCAGGCAAGCTAGTGTAATCTCCAGTTTGACAAGAAGTAGCAACACATCTTTTTAACAAATCTTGTGCAGCATGTGAACTATCCCATTAGTACGTTTGGCCTTTTTGTGCAGTATGATTTCCTCCCTCATTGTGCTCATTCTGCCGATGGAGATTCACACTTGTCGTGTTGCGTTGTTGTTGTTTACGTGCACTACACTGTGTGACACATCTTACTTGCGCTCAATCGAGCACTGAGATCTATTATTATTACCAGTGTTATGGCACTGCGGTCACGAGTTGTGTCGCATATCTACAGGTGTAGTGCTAGCTGATTGTGACTATCTTTGAAATATACCGTTACAGACCCCTTTACACTCCCCTAGAATTCATCCATAACGTTGTTTGAAGGCTGAATTATCATTATTTGAACCGTAGCGATTACTTTGAAAGTGCACTGGGGATAGTACACACCGTCTTCTGCTTCTCAGTTTTATTAAATTTTTGGCTGATAAATCACTTACAGTTTACAATTTTTCCCACATTTCCACTTCCAGTTCTCAATCGTTTTTTCTTACGTTGCGTGCCAAACTGTTTTACTGACGCCACACGATTCCACACTCCGGCAATATTCTTCCGAATGCGGTGACGCTTTCAAACCAACGGATCTATGGGGATGCGACAGCTGCGATCAATTGTGAGTGATGTTCAACTTTAAAATTAACCAAATCCCCGACTACTCATCAGGATCTCACCTTGTCTGTGAGTGCCCTCAATACTTTTAATGTATTGTTTTGCACGGTTATCGAATTCACTGTAAGGTTATCTGCAGAAATTTCCGATGTCCAAATTTCTGGTTAGTTCCTCAGAGTATACTTCCTTCTTAGCTTTATAACTCAACCGAACGTGCTGACTTGAACATAGCACTTCATTATTCTGGAGGTCACCATATTTTGTTTCTATTAAACGCGCAACACAGGAGAACTTTATCGTTCTGCTTGGTCCGTTAGCGTGCCTTGCGGGTCAACTTCACACACCAAGTTTTTGTAATACTTCCTCGTTTTTAGGCAGTCGACTTGTGGACCAACGGTATACGTCTACGATTGACACTGACTGCCGCGTCTGAGATGTGTAAATTTTTTGTTTGCACACATTATTTCTCATTCGTTAGTATTGTAAGCCTTCGGTGAAATCGGGTTTGGATTCGGATGTTCCCGCCGGACCTTGACGAGAACGGTCCGTAGCTAGTATCATGGATGCCAGTAAAGCCAACATTTAAATCATTGTCAAAAACACCACCCACTCAGGGAGCAGCCGCGAGCCGTGAGCTAGTTTCAGTTGCTTTTTAGGTGAATTAGTGGAAGGGACTGCATGCTAACACACAGAGCTTGTGAAACAAACCATCAAGATTGAGTTTTATTGCGCTGACTACTCGATTGATTTGGTCGCAGTCACAAAGGCGTGGATCCGTCGACGAAAGGGATAATGAACTCTCATTACAAGGTCTCAGGATTCTGTGTAGCGATCGCGAAAACGTTCAAGGAAGTGGAGTCGCTACCTAAGTTCCCGAGAACTTCGTTGTTTGCCATTTGCTCGGTACTCTCGTTGTGAGCTTAGTAGGTTATATTTGATACTATTTTAAATGTGATGGCAAAATGATTTCGAAGTTTACAGCCCATCATGAAGCAAAAGCTCTTTGTTTGGCAAGCCTCCAGCGCAAATCTGGAATTGGGCCATGGCGACCATGCGAAAAACCCTATCAGACAGCACCATGGTGGCCAGTCCTCCCGACTAGACTTTGCGCTGTATAACAAACCACCAGCGGTTGACAGTGTCCCTAAATCCATTTCCTTGGTATTAAATTGTCTTGCCACTTCTTTGTTGGTTTTATATGTGACACCACTTAGTCTGAAACCTCCTTTGACGCACAAAATGCGTCCTTTCGAACGAAGTTCCCATAAATGAGGGGTTCCAAAGTGAAGCAACATGGGAAGTTAATCCCTTGATGCCTAATGATACCCATTAAACGTTGGTCGGGAGCCTTTCAAGACGAGCGCTTGGCCGATCTCTGCGTCTCAAAAAGCCCCAACAAAATCAACGCGGGAACTGCTTGGGACTGAGTACTTGGAAGCTGATTGTCCTAAAAAATAAGCCCTTGGAACAATTTCACTCGATGGTATTTAGTAGGCTGATCTCCATCACACTGCGATGCGCAATAAGTGGCTTTACAATGATCTAGCGGTTTTCTCAAAAAAGACTCAAAAACACCTCACAGTAACCTGTCTAAATACACAAAACATTGCCAATTCAAAGCGGCATAACTGATACCGACATTGCGGCAGCGGATGTGTTTGTCGCCCAATTACATGCGATGGCTGTAGCTAGCCGTGACTATCATCTGCTATCACGATAAACTACACGTGACACCAGCACCCTTTCCAAAACTTCTGAATACTCATATCTCCTTGCTTCAGAAGCTCACGCACACTTACATTGCCTTTTAGAGAAAATATATCATCCGGCGTTCTGAAGAAATGTACTGGCGACCCAAAAACCCCGCTGCATTCCTTCTACGCCTACTCATTAAGAGATGGCAAGAGACCCGAAGAACGGATTCACTGCCACATGAGGTCTACCCAAAAAAAGAGATATTGCCACTGCTACACGCTACCGTCCCACTGCATTACTCACGAATAGCCAAAAAACTAAAATTCACAGTAGACGGCCAAGGCCCACACAACGTACAGGTGCGTAGTTTCGTCCATCCATGCCACCAATTCGCCACCAACTTGCTGTCTGCATGTGATTCGCGAACAAGGGCAGCCTATTCCGGTCGCGGTGCAGACTTCGCTTATCTAGGTTTCGCAAAGACCTTCGGCAGAGCTGGTCATCAAGTGTTTCTGACTAACTCGTATCCCCGTGAAATTACTGGGAGGTTGCAGAACTGTCCGGAAGACCACCTCTTTGGTCGACCATGCGGCTTCAGTGTTCATGGTTAACACTCCAACATTCAGCGACCGCTTAGGGATGTGCCACAGGCTCCAAAATGGATGGTCTTTCATGAAGACTTTGAGCAACGCGTGGCTATGAGCCAACGATTAGACATAATCAAGACAAAGTTGGACCACTATTACACGGTGCTATTGAACAAGTTATCACAGAGAATAATTAGAAAACCGCAACAATTGCGATCCGCTGATCGTTTCCAGGAGATGAATTACAAATCGGTGTCTAGCAGGCTAAAGATGAACTAAAATGGCACAATATGACCTCTATAAACAACAGAGATATCCCTAAAAGTCAACAGGTTTAAAAGCAATGGGAACAAACCGAACTTCAAAAAAATGATGCAAGCGTCATTGAAACAAATTGCAATAACCGGCAAGTGGCTACTCGCACAACTATCAGTTGACGTGATAGAACAAAAATATCCGAGTGAAGGTCCAGCTGGTTGTCAGAAACGGAAGGGGGAGAATATACAGGGGTAAAGACTTGAGTGGGATAGGGTTGGGTCAAATTTTCACATGAATGGATTTCAAAAGTCGACATAACGTCCCCCTTCATATTCTCCGACGACCACATTTGTATTCGCCAATAGTGTGTGGGTCCGGTCTCCTGTACTCTTTTCGTCAGATGGAGATTTACTTCATTTGGGCCTAACCGGGCATTTTGAGTGGTAGGTGGAGCATCCCACTTCCATCCATCTTAGGCAAATATGTGGTTCTCCAAGCTCGCAAAAAATTGAAAGAAGGTATTACACAATCATTGCTCCTCTTTTGTCTGCAGCGCAAAAGCCTGATACAGAAACAGTGATAAAGAAATACCTGAGGGTTTTCTGTATCATACCTGTCGTTGGGGGACGCATCTTCTAACGAAGCAGCAGAGGCAAATCACGTCATATCGATTAATCGATCCGGCTCCGAGTGAGTTGATATATTTAAACTCAGTTAATCAGATTGCAGCTGCACGACCGAACGTCTGTACGTTATATGAACTGTTTTCTCGCGTCCACTCTCGGTCATATATGGTACTTACTTCGCCCTATAAATTTAGAACCTCCGTTGCATAATTCTGACTCGTCTCATCCTCCCAATCAACTTTGTTGCCGCACCAATTCTTTTTCTCGATTCTTGGGGCAAACGACTGAGCCCGTATTAAGGGACGATCCAAAAACTGGCGACTTCGGGTTCAACAAACGTAGTCCACGCGGAAAATGACAATATCAGTAGAAGAAATGAAACTGATCCTGCAACAGCAACAGACACAATTTGATGCAGCTCAACTAAAGTTAATCGAAACACTAACGCGCAACCTATCTCTGATGTCAGCAAATTAAAACGTCAAACCGGGTTCAACGGTGAACGCAATCACGAACAGCATCAATGAATTCGTTTATGATGCCGATACCGGAGGGACATTCGAATCCTGGTTCAGCCAATACGAAGATGTCTTCCGAGTGGAGTTGGCTGACATGGATGATGCAGGAAAAGTGCGATTGCTTCTTCGCAAACTCAGTACGACAGAACATTCGGGGTTCACTGACTTCATTCTGCCAAAGAAACCTCGTGATCTTACTTTTGAGGAGACACTGAAGATACGGACGAACATTTTCGGAGGGCAATCATCCTTGTTCAACAACCGGTACTACTGCCTTAAGCTGATGAAAAAAGAACATGAAGATTTTGTCACTTACGCGAGTACAGTCAGTAGAGAATGTGAAAAGTTCAAGCTGAAAACAATGGCAGAGGATTAATTCAAGTGTCTGATATTCTTCCGCGGTCATCAAACCACCCAGGATGCTGACATTCTTACCAGAATTTCGAACAAGATTGAATAGGACCCTGACATGACTGGCATATATCACAGCGGAGTGCCAATGGTTGATCAGTTTGAAACATGGCAATGCCATGATTGATCAGTCAGGGTTAACCTCAGTCTATGCCGTTTCGCAGCGCCCACGCAACCGAAGAACCCAGAAGCATGATAAGAAGCCTTTATCCAAGCCCCCAACTGCATGCTGGCAGTGCGGTGATTGGCATTTTCTGCGGTTCTGTCCATTCAGGCACCACAAATGCCAGTAGTGCAGAAGATTCGGACACAAGGAGACGTGCTGCCGTTCAATACTGTCGCCCAGAATCCTGCTGTCGTCTTCAAGCAGATGTCGGAAGAAACCAAAGAAACAAGGCTCAAAGTTGAATTCCGTTTTGGCCACATTTCACCCTAGCTTTGCTGCACGCTGAAAGTACGTGTCGGTGAAGATTAATGCCAGTCCGGCACGCCTACGGTTAGACACCTGTTCTGATATCATGCTGATCTCACGACAAACGTGGGAGAGCATTAGCTGTCCAGCGTAAAAGAGAACGAAACATTCAGCTCAGAATGCATCCGGTGAAAAACTGGCACTGATGTTAAGTTAGACTGTGATATTGAATGCCGTGATGTCCATAAAAATGGCACAGTCTATCTTACTGAACATTCGAAATGGAATCTTCTGTGCTTAGATTGGATTGAACGTCTGAAGTTGCTGGATATACCACTTAGCCAGTTGTGCAGACATGTCAAGGTGCATGCTCCACTAGCAGATCAGAAACCGGATCACTTTCCTCAGAACCTGACAGAGAAATTGGTAAACAAATTCGCGGACGTGTTACAGGAAAACCTTGGTTGGTGTACCAAAGCAAAAGCAGTATTGAACATACGTGCAGATGCCGAACCTGTTTTCCGGCCAAAGCGACCCGTGCCATATGCTGCCCTACCAACTGTGGACGAAGAGTTGGACAGACTTCAAAAATCCGGGGTCATACAGCCAGTCAGTTACTCTGCTTGGGCAGCCCCTACTGTGATTGTTAAAAAGGTCAGCGGCTCTATCCGATTGTGCGCAGATTTTTCTACAGGATTAAACGCCGCACTGGAGGACCATCAATATCCTCTTCCAGTCCCTGAAGATTTGTTCGCAAAGCTCAACGGTGGCAGATGTTTTGCCAAACTCGATCTGGCCGAAGCCTACGTGCAAGTTGAAGTCGACGAGGATTCCAGAAAACTACTGACTATGAACACTCATCTGGGATTATTCCAGTATCGCCGTCTACCTTTTGGAGTGAAATCAGCGCCTGCAATCTTCCAACAGATCATGAACACGGTGCTGACTGGCGTCCCTGGAGTGGCGGCATATCTCGACGACATCATTGTGATGGGCACTGGTCCTGATGATTTGTACGAAAAACTTGATTGTGTCCTCAGCCGAATTCAAGAGTTTGGATTTCATCTTCGTGCTGAAAAATGCAACAGGTTTATGCAGTCGATCAAGTAGTTGAGATTTATAACCGACTAGCATGGCTGCCGCCCCGATCCAGCCAATATCGACGCAATCAATCGAATGCCTCATCTAACTGACGTCTCAACTTTGCGGTCGTTCCTAGGATTGGTGAGACACTACAGTACCTTCCTACCTGAGATGCACCAGATCAGGGGGCCGCTAACCCAACTTTTGAGAAAGGATGCAGTGTAGAACTGGTCTGCTGAATGCCAAAATGCCTTTGATCGTGTTAAGACTATGACTGCCTCGGATCTGCTGCTTAACCCCTCTGGCCGTATCTTGGAGACTTTGGTGGCATCGGATGCCCGAAACTACGGTAATGACGCGGTCATATCCCATCGATTCCCGGATGGTTCTGAAAAGGCAATAGCTCATACATCCGAAACGCTGATCGGAGAGGAGAAGAATTACGGATAAATCGAAAAGGGAGCACTGGCAATTGTATTCGCAGTAAAGAAATTTCACAAAATGCTGTATGGACGTCACTGCTGCGTGTGATCGGTAGAACGGGAATATCTCCGTTATCTTTTAGTTAAAAAATAATTCGTAATCATTAAGGTGATTGAAAATTTGTTATATGTTGCAGAATCTAAAATCCCAAAAATCTGTTCCCTAGATATTACTTTGTTTCAATCTTCCAAAGGAGTAAACAAAAAATGTGTGGTTGTTAAATGGCGTAGGGATTAATGGAAAAATAAAGCACAGTCGCATTCTACGTTACTCCGGAGAACTGAAGGTAAACTATAATGAAAATC
>LUCH01006660.1:10591-29534 GCA_013368495.1 Paragonimus heterotremus
CGCATCCCTCAATAAAGCAGACAAAACGCATTGTTCTACACGGCTAAATCCAGGGACCTCGATATCATTTGCTTTGACGTTGTGTAAATTTTTGAGTGAAATCGAATGTTAGTCATTTGAAGTGAATCTGCATTTTTCCGGTTATCAGCCTTTGACGCATATTCAATGTTGGGTGTATGATCTGATATTATTTCAATTGGCTGATCAAAACGCAGCTGTACAATCAAAAATCTGTATTGTTCTATTATTTATATGAACTATATTTCCTCGTCCGTTTGATAAACCCTCATAACCTGACTCGTTCCAAAGCCATGATTGCCATATACAGTCGGTATATCCAATTCGTTAATTGTACACATCATCCTATGTGGTAATTGCCTGCTTTTGCGTTCAAATCGGTTGAAGTCTAATTTTTGTCCTATTCTACAAGAACGTTTTCACCGCCATCATGGTTATAAATTCGAGGATTACGTCGGATTTTTGGCAGAAAATGTGTCATTCTTAAACCTTGTGCAAGATTTTGCGGAGCAACATATGATGAGCTCGAAAAACTGACGTAATTGCGGAACGTGTTTGCAGTGTTCCTTCAATCGGCATGACATTTACTGATCTCCATTTACAAGCCATTCGAAATATGGTTTGGTTTGTTACAATATGTGATATGTGCAAGAATTCATGGTTTGAATGATGTCATAGCCTTTTGATACTGTCACATCAATGAGCTCTTCAAATTATAGTTCCTTGGAATATATGAACTGAAAAGTGTATAGCTGCGCACATCGTTTCAATAGTTACATTTTGCCGAATCCAAAAAAGATGTTTTGCAATTTTGTTCCAATACACCAGCAATCCAGCTAATAGTTTTACCTGATTTCACGTTCACCCAAAGGAGTAGACAAGTAACGGACTATAATATCGACAAAACAGTATACTGGCCACTGCCGGGACAAGAACTCTGGCCACGCTGTTCTTGAGGCAACCATGTTTAACACTGCACGATTGACCTCACGTTAGACACGACCGAATTATCATATTTGAAGACTCAGCCACTTTCGCTTGCGAGTTAATGATCAGGTTGTCGATAGGAAACACAGTCACTGTCTGTTAACTCTAATCGATAACCCCGCGATTAGGACTTCCTAGACAGGTCGAAACTTCCGATCTCATTAACTCTCCTGGGCGATATATTAGGTTACTGATGAGTAGTTCGGAATTTGGTTAACTTCACTACTGACGAGCTCTAATGAGAGAGAAACTCGAGTCTAGTGTTTCTGCTGTTCGGAAGGTGCCGACTGGAATGTCTATGGGAATGCGAAAGCTACGATCAATTGTGGATAATGTTTAACTTGAAATTAGCCGACTACTCATCTGTAATTTAAAACAATATACGTAAAATATCAATCCCATCAGCATTACAGATTTTTCAGTCAGAAAAATTACGTTAGAGAAATGCCTCAGTGTCTGCAGTTCAGACAGTACATCGTCATCTCACCTTTATATTTCTTCACATAAAGTCATAAATTGTTAATCAATCACGTCATACCACATTTTCAGAGCTAATCGATTAACAACAAGAAACCTTCTTCCAAAGTTTCATTTGTATCCTACCTATTATCGACACACTTCTCGACATGACTCGCAATAGAGTGTACTGCCTGAAGGTGTATCTGAGGATAATAAAAGACTGCAGTCATCAAAATAATATCCAAACTAGTAATCGTAACACACATACAAAATAAACTGCCGGATCATAAATGCGTTATTCATTCCTATTTTCATCAGTTGGTACAACTGTCCGTCCACAGTAAAATAATCGATAGAACTACTTCCGCGTGCACTAGTAACTCACAGAGTAGCAACAGACAATTCCCTTTATCATTTTGGAAAGCAGTTGCATACGAGTATGACTGTGATGTTTCTTTCTCCCCAAATTGTATACATCATCCTCGGGAGGTTTCTTCTGTTACTAACTGCAAATGAGCGAGATTTATTCGCATACTGCACTGCTACTAACGCTCAGTTAACATGCGATACACCCAAAATAGCTTGTCACATGCGGGTTGGTTTCAAGACCGTGCTAATCAGGGTCTCGAAGAAGAGGAAACTGATAGTAAACAATCATCAGACAATCACAGAGTAAACAAAACCTAAGTAAGTTAATCTACTTCAAACAACTAGCCACTCATGGAAACTCATGAATAATTATGTGGTTAACGTCATTATCCTCACGTTCAGTATTGCATTCACAATTGATGTCACTACTAGATTGGTATTTCCAGTCATGAAACAAGAGGTTATAATGACGAGATTCTTTCGTGAATTTCAATTTCTCTCGAATCTAACGAAGTTCAACTTCTGTTTCGTTTGTCGGAAGTACGTACGCAGTTTGACGTTCTCAAATTCACCACTCCTAAATTGATTGACGTTGGGCGGTTTGCCAACAGTTTTATAATACGTCGGTCTACTCCATTACTCTCACGATTGTGTGAGATACTGAAAGTTGACCGTTGAGAGAATATTACGACTAAATAGTTTGCAACATTTAACAGTATATACATATATATAACCAGTCTGCTAACGGTCGTTTTATAATCAAAGTAGGAGCTAATTATTTTCGATCTAGTTGAGTCGGTTCAAATATCCTCATGTAACTGTGGCTGATCAAACAAAACCGTCGTTCTAACAGCAATAATTACGTTTCCATTACAGTGGCTCTCTCGAGGTCATTTCGAAGATTTTATTGGAGTAGTCAAATCGGGAATTTAACCGTTCTGTCTAAAGGTTAAAAGAACAGTTGTCCTCAAGAAGTGATTGAATTTTGCATACGGACACTTAAAAACCGTACTACAACGGTGCTGATAACGTCAGGTATGTTCAATGACCAGCCTAATAAGCCAGTATACAACCTAAAAGGTTTACCTTCTTAGATGTACTCATCACTAGGTGTGAGGATGGGACATTACGGCGATCGGTCCGTCGCAAAATAACATGGGGCGAACAATGTCTTCAGTTCTCCAATAAGATGCAGATAGAACAAGGAGTGCTGAGAGAAACGTTACTTGCAAACTAATATCTTGGAAAGTTCATAAATATTCATACCATGATGGACAAATGCAATGAACCAGTACAAACAGCTCAAAAGAAATATATGATCTTATTTTTGCAATCCCAAGGCGATCATCTGTCAAACGATATCCACTACAAATTGTAATGTGCCCTATCCCTCATATGTGCGGTCACCCGATTACACTTGGTTCAAACCACCAAAAGACCCGTTATACACAGTCGCAAACGCAGTCTGTCTGACCAAACCGCCTCTAACTTTGTCTATCACTTCACTTACGGTTGCAACGACGGTTACACAGACAGAACAGACGAACAGCTATCTCAGCGAGTGGGAGAACAAGCCCCGACCTAGTTAAAACAACTCATGACACAATAATATGAACCGAGTGAATTCGTTACTCAAAGCCCCGTATCATCGATTTCCACACTCCACAGGATAATCGGTCACCAGTTTGACCAGTTTGTTACGTCATCAGAACCCGAAGCTACCGGCCTTTAGCGAAGCTATGTTGATCGGAACTCACCAGTCGGCGCTATGTGCACAGAAGTGGTTGAAGCAACCTAAAGAGTTGCCGTGGTGATGATTACGTAATACGTGGTGTGATTGTATGCGTGTCAGTATACTGTCTATTTCTATTTGTGTGTCATATGTAACTCGAACGTTTTACGTTCGCGACTGATGACAGTAAACGAAATGTTAACATATGGCAACATATGTCTTATTCCTGCACTGGTTAGGTTATTAAAGGGAACCCAGATTTCCAAATGCATATTTGAACGGAGTGTAATTTCGTATTGACTGTAAACCACTATGAGGCGTGATTTAGTAGGAATATATCAAATCAGAACAGCTTATTTTCCAGATTCTCAGGATAGTATGTTCTTAGGCTGACTACAATCTCTTCGTAAAGCTGCGTGTTACTTAGCCAAGTGTTAATAAGTGTTAGCCAGGCTTTTCATTGTGATTTCCAAGCACCACCGACCTCACAACAAAATCATTCACGCGGATGGTATCATGCAGCGATGAGGTTGATATACCTTGTGGGTCAAATTAAATACCCGTTGTAGTAAGCTGTTGGTCCGATGATCAAAATTTCTACCATTCATTAACGCAGCCAATTGTCGCCAATTAGTTCAGCTGGACTTCCGAACCACTCATTACTGTATTGACACGGTGGAGTCTATTGTTCGCACCATTTTGACAAAGATAGATTATATGCGCTAGCCGGTATCAGTAAAACATTTGCTGCCGCGTGTTGTTATTATCTGTGCTATGGATAACATAACGAACGCCATTCGTCCATGGTAGCACTCGCCTGACATATGAAAAGCAATATCACGTAGAGAAATTAACAAAAGTTCTGTATGGTAGTAAGAGGTTTTTAAACTTTGAACGCGTATTTATAAATTCCGCGGAAACTCGGTTGTAAAACGCTTACACCGATCAATTCGCCTGGGGTATTATTTCAGTACAACTTTTCACCTGTTGGATTATCTGTCTTAACTGGAACACTCCAGTCTGCATTTGATGAATCAATTGACGAGTAACCAAGAGTATACACATATTAAGATGATGTAATCATATATGCAGACAGAGTACCATGATCGGCACAAATTTTTAGATGCTATCAATTCACCAATGAATCAAGATGAATTGCAATCAATGATGGGCTGTCTCCAGTTCTTTCTCGTTTAATGCAGAACTTTGGAACGAGGCACGACTGTTGTTTTCAGTTCACTCTGCGGAAACGCGGGCGTGGACTCAAAAGGATAAAGGTCTTTTGCCAGAATTAATACAGTCTGTAATTAAAAGGTCTGTTTTTATGTTTGAGTTTGCCACGTTGATTACATATGTATCCAGCATTGGCATCGGTGCTGGTTTGGAACAAGAGAAGTATCCAACCGCTTGTATATCAAAATTGTTGGATAAGGTAGGGCAACAATATTCAGAAACACGAAAGAATGCGCCAGTGGCATTCAAGACTGTCTGATGAATCCACAAATATTTGTGTGATAGTAGGTACAAAATTGTCACAGATCATCAATCCCTACAGCATTTATTCGATCCCCACACATCAGTTGACATATCATTGGCGTAATGGTAGAACGATGGAGTTCAGTCCTAATGGCCTACGATTATAGAGTCGTTGATCGTCTTGGTAAAGGGATTGTCCAAGTGGGTTTTCTCTCAACATACTGCAGCTTTTTAATCACTGATGTTCGCTTCCTTGCCACTCCAGCCGTTCCAGTAAGCCAAGAAAACTTGATGCAGGCAATTATAAACGGAAAGTAACTCGATGATCGGGGGTTGATTGTAATTTATTGAGAAGAAACACCTAGTAATACTTCAGAACCGATAACAGTTGTCAATATAACCTGATGCTGTGCTGTCGCCACGCAAGACGACTTGCAGAAAAGTCGCTAAGTCTTGGAGAAAATGAAATAACTGATTCGACAGATGTGTTGGTGGCTGCAGATAAATTCGGACTTCAACAGCATTGCAAAGACCGTGATTCCTGTCTCTGCAAAATAACTACGAGACCGAAGTGTTGGATACCATGGTGAGTCAGTCACCCATCATGGCAACATGTGCATGCCAACTACTATGCACCACTTTGTGGTAAATATTACATTCTGGTTTCCATCAATTCGTACTCACGGTGACCAGGGTTATTTATTACAGCGTCATCCTTCATGTCATTTACCGGGCAAGCAGTTCGTAAACGTTTCAGTACAGAGGGAATTCCACATGTCGTTTTTACAGACAACGGATCACAGTTTTGTTCTGCTGAACTGAAACAATGGTTTGACAATTTCAGATGTCGTCACTTACGACTGCACCACAGCATCCATGTTCACGCGGTGGCGTGATAATTTGGTATAAACGTCCAACAGAGCTGTAGGTACCATTAATTTCAAAGCACTCGCTAAATTGAATATCTGTCGATAACTTCTAGCTGAAGTACAGAAACACAACCCACTGTACAACGAAAGTGAATCAGGTGATGTAATGTGAACCAAGGCGTCTTGGAATACCACTTCATCGCACGGATACAGCATACGTGATATAGTTGCGGATAGACGAAATGTGACCTGCCTAGGAACTGTCCATTCACAAGTCAGGCAGTGTAATGGTAGAAATTACTGATTTGTGCACTGCCCTGATTCATCGGAGATATACCTATCCTATATAGCTGTAATGGTATGAAAACAAAACACAAAATATCCTTAATGGGAACGGTTGCATATGCTGAGTTCAGCACGACCAGTAGACAGGAATGAGGAAGCATTTCTTAGGATGAAATGTGTTGGCGAGAATTCGCCTGTTTCACCGCTTATCCAAACCCGGAAACAGTGGACAATCTAACGATGGAACAATTCAAACTTCGCTATAGGATACATCAGGACTATGCGAAGATTTCCACTGTTACATTTTTCGTTGTCCGCCAAGTTCCTCGTTCTGTATTGAACCAATCAGATTACAGCTTGTGACGTTGCATGGGTCATCGAGAACAGCCAGCAACAAACCCCACTTTCTTCAATATTTATGTCCTTCTGTAAATCCTTGATCTTGATAAAGTGATAACTGCTTAATTAAGCGGTCTGAAGTCTTCTCCTCACTGGTTACAAGACAGGTTTCAATTTCTGGATTTCCAGATTTTCAGAGAAATCCGACATTCGTAATTCCGTGTAGTTCAACGCCATTCATTGCTGTTAATAATCACACAATATACTGAAACCAGTATCATATTGTCCATTACACCCAGCAGTTATGTTATCGTTAGGCAGACATGGTTCTTTTCCGAACCAACCACCGAGGCTTTCAACTACACACCTTTAGCCTACGGCATTGATTCAAATTAGGGAAATGTGACTATATAGATGGACGGAAATTATATTTGACCGGAGATAAACAGAATCGAAGGGAAAACAAGCGTTGAGTATTTATAACAAATTCTATGAATACAAATGCTATGCCCTATTGAATTGGGTTACTCCTAAACTCGCAGTAATATTGGAACTTTCTGAGATTTGCGTAGTTTAAGAGGCTGCAGTTAGCTTGGTTGCTGAGGTATTGGACTCTTATTCTGAGGGTTGACTGCTGACGCACACTAAACTGCATCCGATCAGAATGAAGGTCTTCCTAGAAAATTTCGACGTTTTCTATAAGATGATGATGCGTTTAATTCGGTGAATGAAACCGATTCCACTCTTCCTTATATCATAAGACAAAGACAGCGGCTCAGGAAAAGCATTCATGCACCACAATTGTAAGCAGTTCTATTTGGATCCTAGCTTCAAGTGACACCATGGTTGATTCCAAATCAGTGATATACACGTTCACACTAGGCTCCCTTACCAACGAAACATGTCAATAATAGGTCCATGACAAATAAAACGCGTTAACTGTCAACTTACTCTCTAGCCGTAACTTGTGAAACGCATCATTACATTCCACTGTTTATAAGACATTCCACTCACCACATTTTTTAAATCGACAATTTCCACTTCCTCCTGATCACCCAACACTTACTCCCATCGAGGAAAATTGGGGCATTTCAAAATATGGTGTAAGTCGGCTGGTCGGAGGAGATATCAAGTAATTTTGCTATGCAAGCTTGGCCATGGAATGTTAGTGAACCTTGATGAATTGCTGTCGGTAATAATCGATGGGTGTAGTGCTCACCATGAGGGATGAAAGCAAGTTGAACTACGAGTTTCGACGTTTCGCGCATTCTGTGAACGTGGATGCCACCCCCGGGACAAATAGGTACAAGTATGTCATTGTATATTTCTTTATACTCATGTTGATAAAGCGAAATGTCTGTCCTCCGGAGAATTTCAAGAAAGTGGTTAGCCATGTTGTTGAACAAAACTCAGGTATTTTATCATCAGTGCAGAAATAAGACAGATATTCCGATACTTCAGCATTTTATTTATTCCCATCAGTCACACATGACAGATAGACAGAAATAGACAGGGTATGGACATGCACACATTCACACAAAGTGGTATGCCGTCTACATTAAGGCAACCTGACCAGTTGTATCAGCCACTTCTGTACATATTGTGCCGGCTTCTGAGTCCTGATCAACACAGCCTTGCCAAAGTTCAGTGGCTTGAAGATCTCCTTGCTTAACAGTATTTTGAATAGTCTAACTGGCTTGCTGTTGTGACGCGTCTAGCAGTCGACGATGCCGGATTCCGAACAGTTAATTCACTGGCTACGGTTAGTTGTTTCAACCATTTTGGGCTAACTGCTTTGAAAAGCACAACATCATATTGTTTAATAGCCGAATAGATAAGCTAGTTGCAGTCACGATGACTTGGAATTCACTGGTAGAAAGCATTCCATTGCCTGTATATACCGTCTGATCTCGTCAAATATTGCTTTAGTATTTGAATTTCCCCTGAGACGGCTCTGTCAAATGTGTAGAAGTTGCAAGTGCATAGCCTAGAGATAAAACGGTACACGGGTTAGTTTGCAGATGTTTAGTCTACATCAGCCACATGAACGAAATAATCTCCTTGGAACGATGGACGTGGTATGTGAAGTTTATGTGACAATTTGGTAATTCACTCACACCTGGGCATCGGCCGCGCTGTGAATTTTCCTGTTTCAATCGCGAATGAGCAAAATTGCACAAAACCGTACACTCTACACACAGTGGTCCATTCGGTTTACTGTACGGTTGTAGGATTATCACTAAAATTACAGTGAGAACTGGATTAATCCTGTAACTCTTGGTTTCTGAAATGATGCACAACAGGAAACTGAGTTGTGTTTTGGATCATTAGGTTGAAATTCACTAATGGAAAACATCAACCGGGAACCGATTGGAAAAGTGTGAATGGAAAGCTAAATTCATATCATATGATAAATTTGAGAATATTCTATCTAAAACTGGTGAGGTGCTTTTACTGTAATGAACAGATTAGCAGAGTACATGACTGATATTCTTCAGCGCATCTGTGGAATCCGTCAGCCTGTGTGCACAGCTTTGCAGAATCAATAGCCAATGGGCCACGGTAGTTTTTAACATGAACTGATTGCTTCAATTAACCCGTGTTATGAAACTCACAGTAAACAGATCTTATTTTTGAGAGACCAACATGTATTGTGAATACTGCTCGTCTTTCCCTTCATACAGATGGCCACAGCTTCATCATTTGCTGTCATCTCGCCATGTGTGAACTTCTCCTTACCAATACTGTATTTCGGTCTTGTGTCACTAAATTTGGGGTTGCTCGGATCGAGATTCAGCAAGCTGTTCGCGCTGGTCCAAAAGTAACTGAACTCATCTAAGTGCCTCGCTAAGAAAATCCTATTGCGCCCAGCCAATAACAGCTCCATGTTTCGCAACAAAGCAACCTTACTGCACTGCTCGTTTGCAGAACAAAATACACCAGCAATATTGATAAATCGGGCAGCATCCATGACTCCGGTAAGCGTGCTCTATGATTGGTGTTACCTACGTAACGAAATGAGTATCCGAAGACGTGAGTTTATAGTAGTTATTGCTTCCATTTGTCATTGTATTATCACAACAAATCAGTAGACAGTATCTGGCTGTCTAGCAAAATAAGCTGATGGGTGGTTATGGAAAAGGTCGTCGTGAACTGCTCAAACAAACATTGATAAACAATTAATAACTTCGAACATTTAGTTGGCTCATATCGTTCGCTTTAAGACTTGACGAAGTAGAACCAAAGGTTTTGGATCGAATTCAGTCTCATTTAGACTTTACTTAGTTTCACAAAATTTCGTAAATGTAACATCGTGGAAACTGCTAACAGCAACCTTGTTTTTTGATTTGTCACTTAATATCAATTTGGCCTTGAAAGTGTTGTGTGTTCCTGTATATGATGCTTTGTTTGCAAAACTCGCGGTTGTGTGTTCATTCGGTCAAATTTATTAGATAAGCACACTTGGCTATTTATGCCCTAACCAAAGACGTTTTGTTTCTGATATACCTTATTTTGTGCCTCCCCAAAGCGACAATGGTAAGAGACGACTTCTAGTCAGCATCTGAAAATGACCAATCTGGAACATCTTGACCGGAAAGAGATTACGTCGTTGGTTCGCCAACTTAAGCGCAGGGTCGAGGCGCACAGTCCGAAATCAAAACGAGTATCTAATTTGCTAAGCCGTAAGAATTATTCAGGCAAATTGAACGTACGCTCACGACTGCCTTCAGTATGCCCGTGACGTCTGCAAGCATCGACTTGGAGTATACATTCAGAAAGCGAAGTCAAGTTCAGAGATCGTAGTAACCTGTATCAAGTAGACTTGAACATGTGTTGAGAGATATGCAACAATATAACCAACTGCTAAACAAAAATATGTTTATAGAGACTGATAGGATGCTGGAAGTCAGATTGGTGTAAACTAGTCGCAAATAAAATACTCGTCAACCAGTACGACTTAATAACGTATTACAAGGTATAATTCATTAGACTTACGGATCGACTGCATAAAGATTACTTAACAGACCGTGTTACGTGCATTCTCTATAATTAGGCTTTGGCAAAATTTCGCATGCTCTTATCTGTGTGCTCGTTTGGAATCATGAACGATTAACAACAAACTGTTTGCTGAAATTTAACATCATTCTGCTTATCAATAGCTGATGAACGATGTTTCGGTTCTCACAGTTACGGCTTCACGGTAGCATTGATTTGTAACAATAGTTTAAGTATTGCTGATCAGGAAACCTGATTGAGTATGTACAATTACCCAAAATTTAAAAACCCCAGACAAAGCGACTTTGGTCGTTGATTATTTCTGCTTATTCCGTCAACTGATCAGCATTTTGAAAAGCCGAGCAAAATAAATTATTACATTTCATGATTTCTGTCAAACTTTCTATGTTCTAAACAAAAATGTCACGTAAAATTTGAGAAAAACCAGTCTACAGTTAAATTGTTTATTGACGATAGCAATGACGGTATTTCTTCCGAATTATTCAAGTGCTTCAAGGAAAGTTCAGTTTCAAATCGCACGCTAGAATGTCAACAACTAGGTCACGTATTGTGTTAACGCGCATATGAGGAACAAAACAAAGGTAAATATTTCGAAAATAACAATTTCTGTGTCAAGTGTATAGGGAGAATTAGATTAAAAAACATTTTGAATAATAACGTAATTACGCTTTGTTGTGATAATAGCGCTCCAGATGGAAAAGATATCTTTATTTTGGAGTTCTGATGAGTAGTCGGAGATTTGAGTAACTTCAGGTTGAACATCATCCACAATTAATCCCAGCTTTTTCAGATTCGTGGATATTCCAGTTGGCCCCTTTTGAACGACAAAAGCACTAGATTCAAGCTTCAGTCTCATTAGAGCTTCTCATTCGAGCATATGCTTGCCACGATCGGGATTTGGACTTCAGCCACTTTTTCATGAGGCAACCGTGTTGACCACTCCGCAATTGACATCACGTTAGGCACGACCAAATTATCGTATGTGAACACTCAACCACTTTCGTCTGTGACAAGTATATCCCTAGGTTTGAACTGAGATGGTGTCTTACACACAGCACAGTGTTGCACATTCCGACACTTTGCACGACGTTACTACTAATACTGCTGATAATATTAATGTGCTTTTCTAAAGGCAATTATCGTCACATGTGACTGGGCTTCAACGAAGTATAATATTCTCGTTAATGGTCTGCAAAATTTGTGGACAACAATGGAGATGTTTGTTTACATTCACAATGTAAACAAACAATGTTAGAAAAATATATCGGATATGGTACAGATTTTGATCGAAGAATATTATATAAAGTCGGCCTATAACACATTCCGTTGTACTTGAAAAGTGTCTGTGGTAATTACCAAAGGCGCCAGAAAACTTATTCTAAGAGTTGTCACCAAAATATCCACCGCCCAACTTAGTGTAAATTGTACCGGAGAGTCACTAGAAGGGACAGTGTAACGCTCACTGATTCTCACTCTCAAACAGACACTTCACACATACTTCGTCCTTCAATGCGCACTTGGAGTAGAGATAGTCTGAATGGGGAAATCAAACCGGCTACTATTAGTGTTGAGAAACAATGATCTTATCTGCCCAGCAGCCAGGCCAATGAACATCGTTTCTGATGGGGAAGTTTGTGTGAGTTATAGTTTATTTTAGTGTTTCAGAATGTTTTGATTCAGTTCACTTCTGATTACCAACTTGCATTAGTTACGGCCACAAGCACTCGAAAGGCTATTCCGAATGCTCATTGATGCTCACTCTCAAACAGACACTCCACGACCTGTTTTGTACTCGGTTGAACTCGTCAGGTAGTGATAGTCGGAGTAAGGGGTTGAAGCGGCTACCCTTTGCGTTACGAGAATATGAAGTTATTTTTCCGATGAATGCAGTTGCGCAGTCGAAACTTGTGAACAGTACTTAATGAACAATTCCAGAATTCCCAATGAACGAAAATGACAAAACGTGTATTGTCTTCAAATAATTTCAAATACCCGGACGGTGTGTTACATACTCTGGCACAGAATAAACCATAATTCTACGATAAATTAACAAACTTGATTTATTCGTTTAGACTGTGATGAATAATGCAATGTTTACAACTTATCACACAACTTTATATGCAGCATTGTTTTTGTGACCCAAACGGATAATCTAACATCTGGCGACAC
Source organism: Paragonimus heterotremus (assembly GCA_013368495.1). Lineage (NCBI taxonomy): Eukaryota > Metazoa > Platyhelminthes > Trematoda > Plagiorchiida > Troglotrematidae > Paragonimus > Paragonimus heterotremus. The sequence goes on from LUCH01006660.1 coordinate 23,312, forward strand.
TCGCCATGCCACGTAAAGATGTGGGTGACTAATCACTTTTCTTGAATAAATATGCCACTTTATTTGCAGACAGATCCACACCGCTATTCACACGCTGGATGGAATAGAAATGCAATTTAAAACGGTGCCGTTTTACGCATTTTACGCTGGGATAAGGCAAGAACGTGGAACAGTAACTGTTACGGCTTCCCGTACCTAGATGGAAACTCCTCCATCTTTCCACTCGGTGTGTTTTATTCAAATTCAAGTGGTTCTGTCCTCACTTCCGTTGCTGACTTTTCAGGCTTCTGATAAAACGCTTTATGACCTTCACAACCCAAACGATATTTACTAAAAACGCCCTGATGACCACTCAACTTCTGATTATGTGTACTTTGTTTCACGTACTAATCTCAAGGAGGAAGACAAAATGTAGACTCCCACTGGCCTGTTCCTACAGACCCTAATTCAACTATGTTGTTTCCTAATGTCTGATTTGTAGGTGTTTTATTCACATGCACTTAATGTAATAAGATACTGAACTATCAGATTCTCATTTGCTCGTTGGCATTAACTGAGGGTTTCTCGTTACTTGGATCCCTGCGCCTTCGCATCCCATTCGTTACTTATTTATGCCGTACTTATAACTGTCTATCGTGGCAACCGATCCAAATTGATTTAACCTGTGCGATCTGGTTTGCCCCGCCTCCCCCCCACCGGGCTTTCAGCGCCCGGAGAATAACGTCGTGATAAGTATTACATCAAAACATTTTACCGCTGACGATGACAACGCAACATTAAGAGTGGCAGCAAGAAGGGTGCTAGGTAACATTCCTCAATGTTTTTACTCTGACCACATCTTGTGTAGTGGCCTTTAACAAAATCTAGTTGGGTGCGATCAGTGATTACATGTAACTGAGTCTTAGCAGTTGGTAGAATGTTAGTGATCGACAACTCTATCCAACTGCTCGGTCACTTCGAAGGACTGAAACTTTCTATCTGAAAATAGCTATGAGGACTACTATTCTGAAATTTCTGGAAACAATATAAACCAAATATGTGAAAAATATTTGTTGTTTTCAAATACATTTACAAGTAATCATAGTTATATATTGAACGTTAATAATAGTTGGGTTGATGACTGACACGAACACAATCAGTGAAATACAGAGTGGATTCAGCGGGATTGCAGTGGAGTGTTATACAACGTTTTCAGCTTTTGTTTAGTTATTCGAAGCTCGCTTCCAAAAATCGTCACATGCAAAAAACTGAGCTCGATTCCAGACATAATGCTTGATGATGGTGAAAACCAATTAGGCAGTATTAGGTTTATAATTATCATTAATTGTTCAGACTGACTGGGAAAGTTTGTTTCACAGCAGTTTTAATATGGAACAAAGGAACACAGCTTTCATGGCATTTCGGATGTTGTGCTGTTGAAAATTTTCCTATCTAAAGCAGCTGCATGTTGAGGGGTGCATGAAACCTGTGTGTAAATACCGCAAATAAGATTAGTGATACATAATTACTCGATCTTTTACCGATAGTGCCCATAAAAATAGTATGCAATAATATAATTTTATGTAACAAATAAACCCATGATAGTAGCACCTTGATCGGTTAGATCAAGGCTGCTCACTTACGGTGCCGTAATCATAGCCATACTTCATGTCTACTCACCAGTCTACTTCCGAGAATTTGTGCTAGTCTCCAACATATTCTTCGTGCCAACCTCTGAGAGTTAGATAAAAGGAATTATCCAAGAAACGGCAATAATGAGGAGATATTGGATGAACCTTCATTTCAACATGAATTGTTGAGTGTATGAGTAAAACCAGTTCTGTGGATATGAAAGACAAATTAGTTGCTTTCAGCATTCGAAATAGGAGGCTTCAGACAAATCACCAGTACGCCGTTTGAGCACTGTTGATTTCTAAAGCCGATGTTGTAAATGTTTCTGCTGGGACGACATTTAAAAATTCAGAAAAAATTGTTTCAAAATTGAATCCTTGCTTATCAAAAGCAGTTTATCAGCCGCCAAAACGCGATTTCAGTCGGAAATGTTGAAATTGGTTGTGGCCATTTACAAAACACGGGAGGCAAAAGATTAGGAACACCATCTCTGAAACTTTGAATGTTGCAATTCATGCAACTGTCCATTGTCATAGCGAATGAATTAACATTGCTTCAAATTGAACATCACCCAATATTGATCGCAGCTTCCGCATTCCCATAGACGTTCCAGTCAACTCCTTTCGAACAGCAGAAGCGCTAGACTCGAGTTTCGCTCTAATTAAAGCTCATTAATAGTGCATATCCTCGTCACCGCCGGGATTAGAACTCTGGCCACGTTGTTCGAAAGGGACTGATTGGGAAGTCTATGGGAATGTGACAGCTACGATCATTTGTGGGTGATGTTCAATTTGAAATAAACCAGTTCCCCGACAACTGATCAGTTATTGAAAATTACTTCAATATTGACTGAGATCAGAATCCAAGATGTCCTAAGAAACCACGCTCTTTAACTTCCAGTTTACTTGACTGAATATTTGTCGTGAAGAACAGAGAGTTTTATTACCCGAATTAATGAAAAAATTACCCGCCAATTTTCAGTTGGAGATTTTCAACCTGCTGTTTCTGTTGCAATCTTCAAGTCAATGGCTAACGCTATCAACACGACTTATTATGCCGCCAGCTGTGTTGTCACATTTTACTCAAAACGGGCGATTCCACTGAATTTGAAGGATAACGTGCTTAACAATGTTGCCTCTTTTTCTATCTATCCATTTGACTGTTTCTGTGGTACAGCATATATAGGTCGCACTACTAGGCGTTTATCTGAAAGAATTCGTGAACACTGCCCAGCTTGGCTTCATTCATGGAAAACAAAGTGCATCAGTTCATCCAGTCTGGCCCATTTGATCGACTGTAATCAACACACAGACAAGAAGACAGCTTTTCTTACCGTCTATCGGGTCGCGGGCACCTTGTCGCGAAAGGTCAATTGCTACATCCCGTCGATAGCCGAGACGGTCGGAAGCCGACTAAGTCACTCGGATTTGTGTGTGTATAATCAGTTCGTTCGAACTCTGAGACTTCCTTGACCGAACACGGCTGCCCAACCCGTGAAACACGCCGAAATAAACGCTTGCTCCACTCTACCGAGGCAATTATCACTAGACGCTTAAAACCGCTGTTGTGTGCGCACAAGTAACTATTTGGTACATTGACAACACAGCGGTAGTGCTCGTGGATTTTTCCATGCCTGGACAGGACACTTCCGTAAGTGGCGATTTTGTGCAGGTTTTGCACTCCTTTATTTCTGCGGTATATACTTGATAATCTGCAGTGAAATCAGTTCGAACAAAGATTGTGTAATATACCAACACTAACTAGTCTTTCTCAATTGGTCATAGAATATAGTAGAGGAGGGGTGATCAAAGCCTACTGGAGGAGGGTGGGGAGTGCTGTTGAATGCGCGATTGTCGATGTCAAGTGGCTCACGCTTGTTCCGGCTCAAAGTGGCTGTGAATTAATTGTCCAAGACAGATGTAAAGTTTACACGAACTGTTTTTCGACACAGATATGGGTTTTGGATTCTGAAGGCACTAAGCTTGACCGATTATGATAATCGCGTTCTGACAGCTCTGAAGTAGGTTTGACAAATCGTGTAGATGATTCGGAAATTTTTATCCGATTTCATTTGTTGGTCATTGTTAATTAGTTGGCAAAGGATAGCACCGAAATTGAGCTCTTTCGAACCGTCGTTGAATATAACACAAGTGGGGCGGATCACAACCTACAGGCTGTAATGAAAGCGAAACTCGTGTCTAGTGCCTCTGCTATTCGAAAGGAGCCGACTGGGAAGTTTGTGGGAATACGACAGCTGCGATCAGTTGTGGGTGATGTTCATTCTGTATGAAAACCAAAATCCTCTACCACCCATCAGTAATCAAAATGCACCTCAACAAGTTAGTGATTTCTGTGGTTTCAATTTGGAGAGAAGTCCTAGTCGAGGGGTCATCGATTGGAGTTAACAGACAGTAATCGTGTCTCTTCTCGAGGCGATCGAGCAACCTGTACGTTCGTTTCCAGATTCCCATGGAATTCATAAGAAGCCACTTATGCAAACAGCTTCTTGGATAATTCTCATCGGGCTTTCACAATTACATAAGATACATGCGTTTTATATACGCAAAAGGGAAGCAAGTCAAATAGGTCTTTAGAATCATAGGCATGAGGCGAATCACAGTCTATTGGAGGGAGATGGGGGTGTTGGTGAATGTGTAGCATTATCACTACCGTTAGACATGCATTCGGCGCTGTCAAATGGTTCACGCCTGCTTGGGTCTCAAGTGGCTGTTGAATTGCTGGCCAAAGGTGATGTAGGGCTTCCACGAACTGTTTTTGGGCACACAGATAGGGGTTGTTGAGTCTAATGGCAATTACCTCGGCCGTTGATAAGAGTTACAGCCTGACAGCTCTGGGATGTGTTTGACGAACCGTGTAGGTGGCTCCGGCTCAAGTTGACGATCACTGTTAGTTAGATGAGAACCGATTGCACTGGAAATGGGCTTCATCAAACCGTTGCGAAGCCGTTTTGGGAGGTGTTCACGAATCTTTTCTGATAGCCGCCTCGTGGTTCTCCAAACTTAACTTGTTTGGCAATAACAGGTGAAAGAATTAACATAAAAAGATGAAGAACACCTATGGAAGCTACCTTTGAGGTGTGACATCGGTACCGAGCAGGTATTGAACGATACGATGACCTGCTCGTGTGGAAGGTTTGGACGAACATACCATGTTAACTCATGTGCCGTAAACGAATGCCTGAGATAGGGTAGGTTGTGCATGTACCAGCGTGTGTATAATTTGTGCGTGAACTTCTCTGTCTCATTGATTTGGTGACCACGTTTGTGTACTGTGTTAATTTGGAGGGTTATGATGACGTTAGCTTCAGTCATTCCAGATTAAACCAAATTACGTAGGCGGAAGGAAGACAGCTAAACGAAAGTCAGTTCTGCTCACAGGATTGTGAATTGTCATTAGTCGATTATCCCGTTAAAAGAGCTCGGGGGTGAAGAATTTGTTCCACAGCCGTCGACCGTACCTGCTTCCCCATTGAAGGCAACCCACAACGTACAAGCCTTTGAATTTTGTGGATGCATCTGCAACTCGGTTGTGGTAAGTCTACTTCCTCAATTAATATCCATACTTTATTCATGTCATACCGATGACAAAATAGTACTGGTTGTATGCTAAGCTTCCCTCCACAATCTGATCAACAGCGATGAGTAACTGGATGTTTCTTGCAAGTGATATCAACGTGAAATTAGTGTGAAAATTAAACCTTGATTGTTAATCGATCTTTGCGGACACTACAAATCAAGGAATTTGACATTATCATGATTCGTGTTCAAGTGATGGACTGCCTTGAAACTATTTCCGACTGTGGAACTTAGTTGTACAAAGTCCATTCGGTAAACGTTCTGAAAGTACATGATATGCAGGTACTAACCAACGCTAATCCGGTTTAGATTATTTTAAAAGATGGAAAGAAGCAATAACCGATTAGTCAGCTTTTAAATTACAAACTTGGACGACAAAGACCGAATACAACCAATCGGACCACAGATCAAATGGTCATCAGCAAGAAACAACCAACCACGTTCCCGTTCAAACGGTCATCCTAACAGCCTTTATGAAGATAGTCATTCACTGATATTCATAAACTGCAACGCTCAATTTTACACGGTCTTAATCTTACGCATTGGTGATACCATCTCGTTTGGTGACGAATCGTTTGTACTCAGTGTACAACCGAGGAACGGAAGATTGCATTGTGACTACACAAAATATACCAGTGTGACAATTGAACCCCGATTGGTACTCGATCTTTATGGACACTACAAATCAAGGAATTCGACAGTATCGTGATTTGTGTTCAAGTGATGGACTACCTTGAAACTATTTCCGACTGTGGAACTTAGTTGTACAAAGTCCATTCGGTAAACGTTCTGAAAGTACATGATATGCAGATACTAACCAACGCTAACTCGGTTGAGATTATTTTAAAAGTAGCTGTTTCGCGAACATCATAACTCTGCGTTTACTACCAAACGGACGAAACAACTAACAGCAAAATTCTCGTATTCAAATGTCAGAACAAAAAATGACAAGCCTGTGAGTTCAAACTACATCGAGAAAGCAAGCTGTGAAGTGAGTAATATGCATATGACAATCT
>LUCH01006661.1:4665-16739 GCA_013368495.1 Paragonimus heterotremus
ACAGCCAAATTCAATGACACGACTGCCAACTACTACGAGGTCTGGCAGACGTGTGCGACTCACTGACCGGTTACTCTACTACTGACATCGCATTTTGTCGTCAACCCAAAGGCTGGCATGGGGTAATGTAGCAGCACACTGTAGTGAAGGTCATATGTCTGGATCAACCTACTGTGGCATGTGAGCAGAATGTTACGTCCACATATCCACCGCTGAGCGACCATTACGCGCATGCACCTGTAACGACTTCGAGTGACTCACAGTTTTGAGAAGAAACGGGTATATTCACAGTATTGACTCACAGTTTGCCAACACCACTGAGGTAAATGCCATGTGCACACGCACACAAACACAGCAACACACACACAACCAACCGTATCTCGGACCTTAGCCTACGACACGTGATTCAACCCATTGTCCTCACCGGAACTGACAAGACAGCGAGACCGCCCACAAGTGGAACGCAACTCAACTGGATCTCTCGCGCGCCGGCGAACAAAACACAACTACAGTGCTCTATGGACTACACAGTGTTTCCATTCTGTAGATCCTTACGTCGAAATCTATAGGATTACACCAAACACACCCACGGATTATGTCTCTGTATTTTATCCGAAACTTTGCTATAAGCACACTTGTTATGGTTGTCCGTTATCCACATTACACTTTGGTTGCATTTCCTTCTGATATTATTTAGATGTTTGGTTTCACCAATACTACTTACAATGTATTGTAATCAGCTAGGCTGCATATGCAAAATACATCACTCGACTATCATTTTCAGAAAACTTCATCACGCAATTAATCCAACTTCGTTTCTGGTATTTACTGGAGTCCCAAAGAGCGATGCTATATCTTGTTTTCAATGACTGCCTTTCAGATCAGCAGATGCCCCCTTGACGCTGAGCGAGAAAAACTGGCTGGATCCGGGACCCTTGGGCCTCTTCCTCGACCCCGTGTGTCAGTCACTGAATCAAGGTCGCAAACGCATTTAGAAGCACATCAACCCTTGACGGTTGACGAAGGTCACGGAAACGCCAACGGAGTTGGTGTCCAAGTATCTTCAGGCTGCAAAGTGCTAATGTAACACACCATGGCTGTTTCTTAGTAGCTTGTACACAGTGTACACATTCTCGACTCTAATCACGCAAAGCTGATCGTCAGCATCGATGTTGGAAGTCATCAACCTTGTTAACCAAGACATCACTGACACTCGCTTGGCTCAACTCCGATATATTAGGAGAAGTGAAGACGGAGTTAGGAGTCAGAAGTAGATGGGGACATCAATAGGATTACAGAGTTAGACTCGTGAATCGCTGTCTCCAGCTCGGACGTGTCAAATTCTAACGGAAAAAACCCTGAGTTCTGAGCTAAGTCTGTCCGTTGCCCTATTGACATTATTGAGAACGCTTTAAAATCGGTCAGTTTGAAAATCACATGACCACGGAAACAGCTAACGACTGCAGGCTTCATGTAGCTCGACTTCAATAAGATGACCATATTGAAAGGAATGGCTGTTAAACTTTGGCTTCCATTGACGACATTATATTCATGTCAAGACACAGAACTACAGTCAGCACACCATTTAAATCGCAAAACCACAGAAAATGAAACATTATTGGAAAGGAGGATCGAAAGCAGTTCACGTTGAAGGCGCGGACCAATTTACAGTAATCGCTGTGTTTGCTTTCAAAACGCTAGCAAGAAGAGTGCAAAACTTGGTAGTCAGAAAGTGCGACGAAGATGAGAGTCACTGCCACATTCTTCAACAACGAGGAGTTGTTTCATCGTATCCCGATCTTCCATACCAACCAGCCAAGTGTTAACGAGCCAGTCTGTAAAGCAGAAGGCTGACTAGTACGAAACTTGCGAAGGTGTCTGTAACCCTGGAATGAACATTCAAAACCCCGATTTAAAGTGTACCGTGCACCAGTCACAATAAATAGTGTGTCCAATTGTGCTTCATGGTCTGCACTCACAGGCCCCCTAAAACTGGAGATCCAAGAGAAAACTCAGATTGCAAATCATCACAAGCACCCGGCCCTTCTAAAGACTAGCATAGGTGAAGTGGAAGTTGTTTCCTCTGTTGCGGAAGGTTTAAATAATAAATAAGTTCGTTAAACCCGAAGGGGAAAAATACTTACTCCTATGAAAATTCCCGCAGTAGACTATGAAAACCAAGTGTATCAACCAAGCTCGTTTTTCGTCAATCGACTTCACATTTGATACTCAAAGTATACATGGCACAGTTTTGTCAAGTTGTAACAAAACACAATCAAGTTAGAAAGACAAACGAGGTCAGACATGCTAAATATATAGATGGAAACAGCGCTTTGACACAGCTACGTAATGGTTGTGAAAAATTGAATTATGGAAGCTGGATAGGTCACGAGATGTGTGTGGCCATGACGACCACCAGGCCTGGACAAAACATTCATGGGCGCACATGACAGGCTATTCAATGGTATTCCAGTCGACCCAGCTTTCAACTGATTGTCTTCAAATCGACAGAATCGGACATAGAGATGGCTGAGTCAGCAAAATGACCTGAATAACCAAGATGCCATTTGCATAAGTGATTGCTTAGACAACTGCACCATTGGTCTAAACTGGGTGTTGGTTCCGGATACGTTCACAGTGAGGTGCGGTTCTGATGACTTACGTAATTAGTTTCATAGTAACATTTACTTATTCATATGCAAAACCCACTATATATTCGAACGGATCACCTGTTCGAATCCATTTGTACCTTTTTTCCGTACAGGTTAGATCTTACCAATGTGTACCTTTAAAATGTGCCAGACATTCAACCTTCTGTACACTTGTCGCAGCTGACCTCCAACATTCCTGTTAAACTGTGGTCTCGAAATTTTGCAACTGAATTGCACAATTTTATGACAGTCGAATTTCTTCAGTAAGTTTCCACCTCTTGTTTGACTGGCTTGTTTAGACTTCTGGACGCCATTGTGTCATCTACCAAACAATGAACAAAATCTGATCATCATATCATTTTCCCTTTAAAATCTAGTGTGGTCATTTCAGGCACATTTGAACGAAAAACAAAACCTAATATCATGCTAACACTTGCGCAATCGAAGATGTTCTACGGTTATTTGCACGTGGTGTGAATCATTACTAGAACGCGAGATGTGACGAACAATTAGTTACGGCTATTATTCATTCGGTCATCATAGAGGCTATAAAATACGCATTTATATAAAATAGCAAGAGGAAATAAACGATTGGTTGGACGCGACAAACTCATATTTCCTGATAAAAAAGGTCACCGTTATAGAAACGCAGTAGAGAAAGACTTGTTTACTGTGTTTAATCATCACATTATTTACAACACAATATGACCCCATCAGATTGGAACTAACACAGTATGGTCTATTGGACACATTTCAGTTCTTCGACATAACCCAAGACCCAAACCTAAACAATCAAGCAGTGTTCTCATTCGATGTCACTTCGCAATTTATGAACGTGTCGCCACAAGAGATAATTGACTACTTATGCGATTACGACGAAAATGACATGTGGGCATCCCACGAGATTAAGTGACCGAATGGATGGTGTTCAGCATTCATAATGACCAGCTTTTGTTTACCAGTGAAATGGATGGAGTAGCAACCGGCTCACTTTTGGGTTCTCTCTCAGCTAAAGTGAACAGATTGCGGTCATCAAAGAAGTAACATATTATAAACCCTACGCTGATACTTTTGCGTTTTAAATGAGGATTTCAACATTAACAGTGTTATGTCAGCTTCTGACTCAAATCATAACAGTATTAAATTCACCAAGCAGTAGGGACAACAACGATCAAATAAGTTTTCTGGATGTTGCCACATTAAGGAGAGAAGATGGTTCAACTCAACAAATTGTACAGGAAACAGACTTGAAGCATAACAGTTGTGAAACCTCATGCGATGTTTGACGGGAAGGGCGTTAAGGATCTCTACCACTGATCTTTTGCAGATTGAGAAAGATTTTTACAAGTATTCATGCAGAATGTCTACTTAATGCGCTTTACTTAAAAGTAGGTGCAGGCGGCCCAACTGGAACCCAAGCAACTATCTATGAATAAGAAAAGTGCGTTTATTAATTTCCCTTTCAACGGATAGCCCATGACCAAAATAATCACACGAAAGTTGAAGAAATCAGTCGGAACCACTTACCGTGCAGCTCTTAGTATATCACAACTCAAAGACAAACGTCGATGCTCTATAACCGGCTGTTATGTGTACTCATCTATTAGCATCGCATATTGGTCACGGTACAAGGCAACCGTCAAACTAAATGTGTGATTATCGTCCAGTGTGCTAGAACAAGGGATGTTTAAAACGGTTTCGATTGTTGCTCATTTGACCGATCTGATCATTTCGGCCTTAACAAGATCCTTTGTAGATGGTCTAACAAGCACCAAGAACTCGTTCCAAAACGGTGAGAATCCGACTGTGTAACCATGATCTCTGCATTCAGATTTACAACTTGAGACAGCGATTGCGCAAGTATTAGGTTGAAACCACAGAAATCATTAATTTGTCAAGCGGTATTTTGATCTTTGATGTGTAGTAGGGGATTTCAATTTTCACATAGATTGAACACCATCCACAACTGATCACAGCTCTCGCATTCCTATAGACTTTTCAGTTAGCTCCTTCCGAGCAGCAGAAACATTAGACTCCAGTTTCGTTTCCATTAGAGCTCGTCAGTAATGCATATCGCTGCCGCTGCGTTCACATATGACAATTCGGTCGTGCCTAACGTGAAGTCAATAGCGTAGTGGTTAACACGATTGTCTCATGAATGCGTGGCCAGAGTTCTACTTCAGGCAGTGGTAAAGATATGCACTACTGATGAACTCTAATGAGAACGAAACTCGAGTCCAGTGCTTTTTTTTGGAAAGGAGCCGACTGAAAAGTCTAAGGAAATGCAACAGCTGCGATCGGTTGTGGATGATGTTCAATGTACGTGGAAACCAAAGTCCCCTACTACTCATCAGTAATTAAGTACTAGTTAACACAAAGCCCGTAATCCTCACTGTCGTAGCTAGCCTGATAACTGAACGCAAAAAACAATTCATGCTCGTCACTTTGTTTTCTTAATGACTTCAGCAGATATCTTTGCAAACAAAATGATACCGTCGTTGCAGAGTGACCCCAGTTCTGCACAAATTTTCCGTGGCATAACCTGTGGACTGTGAGAAAATGGCGTTCGATTCGACTGTGGCTGATATGAGCTGCTGGAATGGTTTTGACTGACTCGAGAGGACCTTGAAAACAATGCAGAAATCAGTGTTAACCTCACTCCGTAACTTACAACTCACCCAAGCTAAGGTTATTCAACTAATGGCTGTTCTGTTAGTTCCACCGGCTAGCCACGCTGAATAACGTTTGGTTCAGATGAATACCTTGAGGTACGGTCTATGTACAGCAGCAGAAGAATGAGCACACAAGCATGGATGGAATCGTATTTTTCCACTCAGCTTTAACGACCTCCTGATAGCAAGTCAACTTTGTAACGTGGTTGCTGGAAATGTTTATCTGACTGGATAGTAATGGCTAGAGGTAACTAATTCAGCTCTAGACCATCACGGAATGAACGTTGTAGAATGATTGTTCTATTCTCGGTAGTGTGGAAGGGCTGACATTGTGTTTCTTCTTTCCGATTACTAGGTGTAGAGAACTTGAGCATTTGTACTGGCGAGTTTGCTCTAGTTCACAGTTGTTAAGCAAATGAAGTTTATCTGCTGACTGCTGATCTCTAGTTCTTATAGTAATTGTTTAGTGGAAGTTCCGGAATTAAGTTATGGTTAAGGACGGTACTTACCGAATACAAATGTGTTTCAGATATAAAATTCTCTGAAACACATTTAAGTAGAGCAATTATGCCGATACCACGTGTGTGACTCCGCGCATCATATTCGGCATAGGTACACTTCTGTGAATAAGAACTGGAAAATGGTCGCGCAATCAGTGAGCCCCCATATCGATCAGTCTACAGCCAACGGATATGTTTACAAGTCTAGGGTATAGAACTCTGCTATCAGACAGAATAAAAACTTTAAAATTGGAGGTTAAACTACTAAGTGTCTACGGCATAATGCTAACATTTGCATCACCTGTGGAGCAGTGAATTTGTTAATAGGGACTATTGTACACTTATTGTTCAAAGCAAATTTGTTATACATGGTCAGTCACATTAACTTCCTACCGCTTGCCGAATCCAGCACTCACCGGTTGCGAATCCATAGTCTCACTAATTTGCCTAGTCGATTAGTTTTCACAAAAATCCTTCCCCCATCTCAGACCAAGTGCTTGTTGAACCTTGAACATACACAGAATCTGATCATAGTATTGGCTAACCCACTTGCAAGTCAACATTATCGTAAGAGTAAATACTCCAACATAACTCAGTGATCACAAACCTGATGCCTTATCCACAACAATGATACGGCATTTTTCTTCTTCTGGATTTGTCGAAATTTGAAAGACACTTACGATTACCCGCTCTCCAGTTCGCACTTCTATCCCATGATCGTTTTTTTTTAAGAAAGTGAAATCAGCACCTCACTAACTTATTTGGAATCCACGTTCAGCATGTTCCAGCTTGTGTGGACCACTCGTTGATGTGCCCAGCACGTTCGACCCCGTTTGAAAGAACTCGATTATCAGATGATTACAGGTATTCGGTGCGCCTCCACTTTTAACATTCTTATCGAAGCACACCAGCCACTTTCAAAAGCTTCGTCCTCAGATCTGAGCATTGTGACTTATTATCTCCTCTTCTGTTCATCATGGTAATGGATATCAAGACTTAAGTTTAGTTAACAGTTCCATGGTATCGTGATCAGTGATCTCGTCTACACTAATGATCTCAATGTTTTAGCGGAAAATCTCTCAGAAAAACTTACAGTCACACCAATCTGGTTGAAATTAGCCGGATCGGATGTCAACACTCGGAATACGAAGCTCACAGCCATTCATGGCAACCTTAATTATAAAGCAAATCCTCATTCAGGAATCTATTCAAATCGGCCTGGACATAATGCACCCACTGAGAGTGCATCAACGAGAAGATCGAATTAGGGGTCCCGTTTGCCAAGAACAATGCAACCTTCACCAACGACCGAATACAACTTTATGTGGCATTATGAGATCACCTACGTGCCAACAAAGCAGCAACAGAGAATCCGTCTGTTGAGGTAGCATGTGATACCAAAGATGAATCACTCGCTGGCTTTGGGAGGCGTCAGCCGATATATACTCAAGGTTGTAGGCTGCATAATTCCTCAGTTTGTTTGGCCAGTTCATCTGACCTAATAAAAGATATCAAATATTCGGCAAACAGTCCGTGTGTGCTACCGCTTAACACAGAAGTAGCCTGAGGCGTGTGCTGTCGTGGTCTATTCCACACCATTCAATCACTGGCTGTTCTGTCCGGACCGTATTTCATAGGATCTTTGGTGCAGTCTTTATGGACTAAGGTACGGAATGCACGAAGTGGCCGACGCTACCACCTAGCTTTCTGAAGTGGTAAATGTGTACACCTAGAAAGTATTGTTCATATGCTTCAATCATGCTGAATCTCACATCCTTCGTGCTCAACATGTGGCACCTAACAAAAAAGATAAGCAATACCGTTTGTGCATTTTACGAGGGGATGAAAAACTGACACCAATCTCGTTTACCAACTCTGATGTGTGAAAACAAAGATGTGCTCAAAAAAATTGTCCTCCATTACCAGCAAGAGAGTCATACAAGACAAGAATGGAAAGTACGGTACAAAACCCAGAAAGTCTGAGAGCAAACCGCTTACAACTATTACAGTGTGGCAAAACAAGAAAGTGCAATTATTCTAAAGATTCCCGCAATAAGCAACATGTATTTGTGCGTATGTTCACTCGATCGTTTGTTAATAGAGGTATCGACGTAAACTTGCTGTCACTCCTCCCCAATGTGCAATCCTTTGCACATCTTGAAGCGCATGCTTTTTTAAACGTTACTCAGCTGTTTGAGCTACTGGCAATCAGTGCTTGAAATAAATGACTGCTCCCCGAAAGACAAGTCGGTTTTTCAATGGTGGTATTCCGATGGGCTTTTCTGTTTTCTTCTTTGTTCGTTCTGTTTACACAGTGAATATCGTCGTTGTTCCCATAGCAAGTAAGAATCAATTACCTTTCTCTGCTCCAACCGATTTGAAAATGTACCGTTTGCTGTTTTCCTAATCACGGCTTTTTAAATCATTTTTGCTGGGATTTCGCACAGATTAAAGATGAACAACCTTTGGAAAGGACATCATAACATAAGAAGCTATTTCTATAATGATGAGTCCTCTCCATTTTATATACGGGGTGTAAGTTTTCACAATCGCATACATACACCGTTCCTATATTCCGGAATTTGCATTCTTGTGGCCGATTCTGATTCATCGACTATCAGACTAATTTGTTTCCAGTATCCTACGCTTTGAAGAGGTAACCCCGAAGCCAGGTTTATTATGGAGGGATCGCAATTTCAGTCCCGTAAAAAGCCCTCAAAACGTTTTTGCCAACTATGTCAACTTAGCGGAAACATTCCGATGGCAGATTCGTTTTGCGTCAGCTTTAGCTTCACCCCTCTAATTTTAGACATTGAAAAAGTTGTACAAAAAGCGGATCACGTCATGCAGTATCCTGCCTCGACTGTGACATCCATCGCATTTCCCAAAGAGAATCACGCAGATGTTATATCGTGTATTGTGTCTAAGTGGCGTAGTTTAGAGTCCAAGTCATCACTGTCGAAGTGTAATCAGACAACGCTCAAACAGTGAAGGAGCATCCATCGACGGAGCCAGGCTGCACTGTTCATTTCATCGCACGTTTGAAGTAGTTCACTAAATATGCCCATCTCTGTCAATCGCATCACATGAAGCCGCTGGGAAAAGCTACCAGCCGACAAATAACGGCAAGTCCGTCTGTTGACCAATCCTCCCGGTCTTCCATTTGTAAAGGGTCGGATTACTGCTGTCACCAATTACCTGGGATACACCCAGGCTGGGGTCAGTATAATTCCACTCTCTGCTTGGGAGACTTTCCCTTCATCAAAGTCATTCAATTTCGGATTTATAAACAGTACCGAGAAACGGATTTATCGTACCGGAACTGGATATGCTTCACCCAATTACTTGGAACTTCATTAATGTCCACGTTTCTAAGCCCGGTATCAGAATGGATTTGACGGAACACTGAGCATTCGATCAACAAAAGTAGGCGGTTACTAATCGATTACCATAAGAATGTGGTTTGACATTTCTACAGATTTCAAGACCGTCAGGACTACGCCTGTTAGCGCGCATAACAAACAAACAGAAACTTACTCTAGCTCAGTTCGGTGTTTACCGAGGCATTTTATGTAAAAAAATCTGTAACGCATGCAACACGGACTCAGGCTTTAAAAGTGGATGCTCTCACTGTTTCTAGATTAAAGTCTAAATGTGAAAGCCACTCTTGTACACTATTTATGCGCAGGGATACAAATCTCAACAACGTTGTTGCATGTGTTGCGTTATGCCATGTTCCCAAAACGACTGACATTAAAAAACAGGTACGTTTTCTCATTCGTTTCACTGAACACCTATTGATGCTGCCTGCCCAAGAGCACTTGTTTTATGATCGTTTCCAGTCGTCATTAATCGGACATGACTTTAAAAGTATGATAACGTTCACCTGACCTTCACGACCACGTTGAATGAGGTCTTTCAAAACAAACAAGAATACTTGAAATATTTTGAGAACTTTCCCATTTTGCCGGTGAATATCATAATCATATAAGAAAGTTTCTCACTAAGAACATTCTTCAAGTTATGTCTCTATGAGCATTTGGCACCCGATGATTACCTTTATTTTGAAAACGTTCGAAAACACCTGGTGTTATTCCGAAGAGCTCGCCAGAAAACTGCTCAACGGATTCCTCCAGCTCCCAACTTCTACCTGCTGGTAGATATTCCATTTAATTGCCTTGATACATCAAGAAATTCGTATATTTCGAGGACATGCCTACCAGTAGCTTAGCGGGTATAAGAGAAGTACAGCGATGTTGTCATGTCACCGAATTTTGCTGACATACGTCGTCCGCAACCTTGGAAGAGTAAACCAGCTAGAAACTCGAGTCGAAGAAATCCCATTCTCTCTTCAATGCTTCTGTCTAAATTCGAGGAATGACGCATAAGGAGAGACAAGCCTTGTGATATAAGGCTTTGTATACAACAATTAGGGTTCACAACTACTAGAAATAGTTGGTCGTATACCTCCGGTTACAGTTTCGTTGGTTGTCAACTGCCGCCTTTCCAGAAGGAGGTTGATGCAACAATGCAACTGCTCGACAGATCCTGGCAAAAAGGCAACACTTATTTGCATGCATGTTTATCTGTCCTTCTGTTACTAGGATAGTCTACTTAAACTTTTTCCTGTGACAGCTCTGACGCCGCATGCGTCTGTCACTCTGACTGGAGGAAAGCCTCGTCAGTCTAGCGACATCCACGTACTTGCGATTGACAAAAATGTTTGTATGGAATTCACTCTAGTCGTCTTTATCATTTTAGTGTTGTTGCCACTGATGGTAATGGCAAAACAACCGCTGTACATTGAGCGCTTGAAAACACCGATAACCTCATCATTTGTGCTCTTGAGTTTTAGATTGACTACAAACCAACAAGTCTAGAGAGTACCGCTTTAGGTTTCGTGACGTTACTATGGGTAACAAGAAAGGAGTAGGACTGACGAGCGTATGAATATAATAAACGTTAACATCCGGGTAGTTTATGGAAAGAAAATCAGCTACAGATTGCTTTCTAAACATTGGCTCAGACAATTCTGTCACCAGCATACAATTGGACTTAAAGGTACGCTCCCACGTACTTCCCCGAAAGATATGCATGAGAAAACGCCAAACCCCTCGACAGACACGAAATATAATGTGCAATTTCTACAGCGCTGACGAATGCTCGATCCACCGACAACTTGCCATCATGTTCCTCAATCGACTTAGGCTTTTCGTATACTGATCCAGGACACGCGAAAACAGCTAAAACGTAGGCATCTAGCTCATAACTGTCTAGAGCTATTCCCCACATTACCTGTCAAACAGTATTTCGGCAACTTACAAGTGGGAACGTGGATATCTAAATGCACATCACTGTGGCTCGACAGTAAAGTCCAGAATATGTCAATGTTGGGAAGCAGTTTTACAAAAACCATTGGGACAAAAGCTCGCTTGCAAGTCACTACGCACTTTTCCCTTCAAACGTAATGCTATGAATAGATGGAGCTCTCGTGAACAGAGTATTAATTATCAAAATCCACCTGACATGACAGATGGTATCTCGGTGCAGAATAACGAAATCCATTCCAAAGAACGTGGACAACGCAGGTCGGGTTCGTTTCCTTGGGTTGAGGATTTCGATACTCATACAACTGGTGCCTGGCAAAATTAGTTCAGATGGTGACTAATCGGACACAGTGGCCTGAATACGAAGAGGATCAGACTAATGGAAATAATAAGGCTTATAATGAATGGGCCAACATATGGCAGAAAAACAACCGAGTTCTAAGTGAAACTAAAGCATCATCAACAAGGAAGCTCCCTTACGACTTTAAGTGCACCGTGACATTATATCTATTTACTCTACAGACCGAAACAACAGTGAAAGTGTGTGTATTGACCCGTCCACGTCCATACAATGGCAATATACACGCCAATGAATCCGATTACCTGCCATCTCATCTAATTAATTGACATTCGCGAGCATCACAAACGAGGATGCAAACACCTACAGTGACCAAACTCTTGCTGAATAATTTCGTTCCTCAAAAGCACTTTAATAAAAAAGAAATAGTAAAATTGCTGGCCGGCGGTACGTACAAAATTGCTTTAAAATTTGGCAGTCAAAATCCGATTTATCCATTCCAGTCCAGGAGGAAACAGTGCCTGTTCTCTCCAAATGTCTGTCTTCCAAGCTGCAGTGAGTTTACAACAAGGGTCTAGCTAGTTCCCCTATGGTTTTCGCAAGGGCTCAGAATACTTCTCTTGAAT
>LUCH01006661.1:17069-27480 GCA_013368495.1 Paragonimus heterotremus
GAGATCAGTAACACAGATAAGCTTGAACACTTTACCGGTGTTCCCAAATAACAAAAATGGTTTCCATTTATATAACTTTCTCCGATGGCTCAGCCTCACAATCACTGTATTTTACAATAGCTATTTCATGAATGACCCGTGAGATTTGGATTCAGCAGCTTTTTTGGATCATCGAGGCGAGAATCGCTAAGCTTCCCTTCTAGACCAGTTTGGTAATTATGCTTCACTGGCCGGATAGCCGGTTTCTCAACAGCTAGCCGTTGAACAGAAAAATTAAGACCCAAACGGCAACATGCTAACGCGCGATCTAAATCAAGGTATATGTTCTAATAAGAACGACGGAGCCCTGCTACCTATAACCAACAGTTACGCGGTCTATCTGAGACGATGCTTAAAACTAGTGCTGGCCAAAAATAGCTTATACTCAGCATGTAGTTGCAACAAACACGTCATTATGCAAACATGATCCATCAAGTCTAACGTTCTTTTGAGAGCTATCTATTGAACTGTCTGTTTTAGAGTGTGAATGCTGAAATTATCTATATTAATTCGCATTCTAGACCTAAGCAGGGAACGAGGAAGGCCTGAGGCTGGACGATAAGAGATGAGACTTACCGACACAGTGTTACTATGATAAGCTATATCTGTTGTGAGATCTGCAGAGTAGTTACTAGGATTGGAGGTCGGAAGGGACCTAACAGCTCAATTTGATGGGACTGGGGAAGCATCAAGGATATCATGTTTTCGTCTATCAACCCTGCTAGATGCAGCGACCACTACGCATTTTAGAGGCAGAATGCCGTAAATGGCAGAAACAATACAGGAACTGTCGGCGGTAATAACTCTCCGCCTGCGACGTCTGGAGACTGTCGTCGCGACAACAGATTGATTAAATATTAAGTGATACGGTACCCGGCCAAGAGCGGTTGGCCACAATTGTGATCACCGGACCGAAAGGTTGCTGTCACAGCAGTCTTCTAGGGAAGCTATGTAGCGATTCGGATTTTACCGAACTGCGTATGACATGATGCGTAAGACAGCGCAAAACGTGGTTTCCCAGTTTACCGAGGTGCAAACTGTTCGTTCGTACCACCGTGTGACGCGAATCGGAACATCCACCTCTAACTTATTCGCGCGGAAAAAGATGGTCCCCCAACTTCCCCAGCTGTTAGTCCCTGTCAGCGTCGTTTGCAGCATCATATGGGACTGTCTGTTCACTCAGTCTGTGAAGTATTAACTGCTTATTCTAAACGGTTGTTGGCAAATGAGTCCTGGTTTCGGGCGTATCTGTATATAGCGAACGTAATGCATCGTCTACAAAAGTGAAAAAAACAAGCTACAGCCAATGTTATTTTCACAGACAGATAGCACAGCACACCGAAAACAACGTAGGCGAATCCGAGGTGCGGAAACCAAACACTCATACACAATTGTGCACAGTACGCACAACAGCAAACGCATTTTCGAACTCCTGAGAATCGGATTCCATGAACCTTAGTCGTGAAAGGCGTGCGTTTATCAGTGCGCTAAATGACACTCAATAAACGACTACACCTCGAAGAAACGCCAGCCCTGACATATGAGGAACGATTCACACGTGTAGACAGTACAGAGAGAAATGAACACCCAAGTTGAGGTAGAAAAAAACACTCCAATAACACCCAGAGTGCGGAAAGCGAACGAATATATATTGACAAACAAATTATTTATCGAGTTATACAGGGACAACTTATGAACAAAGAAAAAAGATGCATGTTAAGAAAATACAGAGATGCTTAAGCAAACCGAATGAAGAACGCAATTTTGAACAGGAACTGTATTTACAGAAAGAACATCGAAACAGTGGATATCAAAAACTGATTTGATAAGAGAAACCAATAGCATCGATGCGCAGGATGTATCTGATGGCACCGAGTTACACTAAGAAATCACAATGACCTTGATGGCATTTGTTCATCAATACGTCGAAAAATAAGCCAGGGACAAACACAGAATGGGACACCACATGTATACACCAGTTTAGTCAGAACTGGCGGTTATAACAAAGATGAACGTACAACCCATTCGTGTTTCTTACAGAGGTTTGAGTGAAGTTGTCTCCACAAAGCGTGGTAATCGATTCTGCCCAGTTGCATTACCCATCTGAAGCGCTTCTCTGGCATTAACTCATATTCTGCGCGATCAGCAAAGCTGCCTGTCGATCCCTTGTTGGTTACGTAAGCTGTGTGACGTTTTGACCTGTTAAGCACACTCATACCAGAATGTGCCCCGTTGTTCGATGACGTAACTGCCTCTGTTAAGCCTAGGTAGATGGTCAAGCGCCCCCAACTGGTAGTCGCAGTGTGAGAATGCATCTTCAGTCGAGCACGTTAGAAACCGAGTTGTCATGTAAGTGTGGACAGGTACGGATGAAAATTTGCGCATTGTTGCGATATCCCACGGACGTACTCCTGGAGACATCTTGTTGAGCACAGTAGTCAATACTCCCTTATTTTACGATGTATTCGATTTTATCCACCATGTTTTTGATATCTGTCCATTCTTTCATGATGGTCATGTGCCTGACCGAAAAGCACATTCCCAGGTCGTCGTTAGGCGTGACAACCAACTGAAATGTGCTCAAAAAAGTTGTCACGGAAACGGAAACAACGTGGCGGATATGAGCAGACTAGGTAAGAAAATAAGTAGGTTTGTTTGCAGGCACAAAACTGTCAGCAGTCTTGCACAATATTTCTAACCAACGATTCCTTTAATTATCGGGTTCCCTAACAGGACAGGCGAAAGAAGCCTACAAGGTCTTCATAATTGTTGGTGGACCCTGTAAATAAGATCAGGTGTGGAAAGTGCTCAGCTGACATGACGAGTGCATGACCCGACAGTTGTATATATGTATAGCTAGTTAAGGATTTATTACAGCCGTGAAAACAGACGCCTTGACGATTCACGAAAAGATTACAAGAGTTATTAATATATTAAAGAACTACAAAACAGTGACCATGGTTTGGAGCTTGTGATAATCGCGAGGTCGTCACACAGTGACGAATGACAACCCGTCGACATGTTGCTCGGAATGAAAGCGCAAACAATTTGCAGTCGGACATCAGTATGGACACAAGAGAAACGGAAACCGTTTAGCAGTCAAGACAAGAGTAAGTTACTGATAACGGAAAACTTGTTCGCCAGAACAACGTTATAAACAAGTTTAACAGAAATTCGAAACAGGGGGTTCTACTCAACTACCACAAGACTGCAACAAAATTTTGTAAGATGCAAGCATTTTGTTTATTCTTACCAATGGATTACATAAACACGTAAGTAGGATGAAGTAGAATGCATTCTACAGTGCACATTTTAAGTAATCTTGCTGGTGTGTTCAAAAATTTATCCGGGGGAATAACTGTTTCAGACCACATAAAATATTCAGTTATATAGGTTTAGGGCATGGCGGCAAAACAGTTAAATGAACATTCGTTTGGACCTCCTCTTTTCTCGTCACCTACTCCCCGTTTTTGTGAATAGTATGCTTGATGACGTAATTATACTCATGTGAAGGTCGCTTTTTGGCCACCATCTTGAATTAGGACATTTTCTGCTTATGGTCGACCACTGACGGCAGAAAACTCTCTCGCGACGTACCATTTCGAACATATGTGACACTTCATATTGATTCCATATATCTACTCTTATGCATTTGCTGATATCCATGTAGTCTCTACTACAGAAACATTATAGAGCTGTTTGCGGTCACTATCAGTTTGACTTGACCTCGGAGTGTTAAGCTCCATTGGTACCCAGCTGACCTCTGAAGTGAAACGCAGAGCAGATTTTACAGACATCAATGAGTGTAATCAGGGTAGGGTAAATAGTTTCAATGCCATGGCAACCAGGTTGATTGAGTCAGTACCTTTCGCTAACAAAGGGTCAGTGCGTGGCGTTTGGTTAACCGGGTTTCGGGAAACGTTATCTTGGGTTTGCGATTGCACAATAAGGTCATAAATAAAGTGGAAGGGTCAACCACATGACCTGTTGCGATCAAGTCGTTCGCAATTGAAGCGGGATTTTGAGTCCTTGCAGTAACAGCTAGTGCGAACTGGCAATCCGAGGTAGACTGTGTCCATGCAGACTAACGAGGTGAAAATAAGTTATAACTCAAACCGGATTTCTGTTCAAGTGTTTGCATGCCGAACCACATTGAATCACTGTCTGCGTCAGCCACTTGAGGATATGCTCGGTCTTCATTTGTTACAAGTTTCCGTCCGTTCTGCCAGTGTATATGCATTACTGGAAGATAACATGGGAGACAGAGTTTGTCAGAAAGGACGATCAAGGCAGTGGAGATTAATCCTGCAGATGGAAAGTAACACTCAATTTCAATACGAGATAAGTGTGATCAAAAATAAATTTAATTTTGGACTTACCTCGTTAGGACTGTGATCTCCTGTGTAAGGAAAGTTGACAAAAACGTGATTTTTCAACGTTGACTGTGGTTGGGAATTGGCTGTAGTATTTTACGCCAGCGAAACTTGGCTGCCCAGAATAGAAGACTTGAACCGTCTTCAGGCAGTTGACCACCAACGTCTGTATTTAATCGTTTGTATCGAGTGGCACCAACGAGGAGATTAAGGAGCGCGTGTTTGACACTGATTATCAAACGAGTTCTTTCGTTCAGTCATTGCACTTGCATAGACATAGATGGTTAGGTCACGTGCTTAGGATGGCAGGTAGTTGTCTACCACAGCGAGCACTGTTTGCCGACGCTGTGGCCAACTGGCACAAGGTGGACAGATGATGCCCTGACATACAGAAATGAAATCGTTTGCCACGGAGGTGGTCACCGTAGAACGAGTTCGTCTCCCGAGCTGGGAACCTCGCGACTCACCGATTCGGCGGCTGGATGCATTAGATGAGAAGGCTCCAGCCGAACTCCGTGGCGTGGATGTTGTTTGGCCGAGTTGTCTGTGATGTGAGTGGATTTGATGACGCGGATCAGTGACAGCCATAAGGAAGTTGTTTTGCTGATGACAAATTACTTTCACTTAGAACCCGTCGTTTGTTTGCAAGATGTAGGCATCTTGATGTTGTATGTGTGAATACAGACGTAGGTACTTTTTTAGCAATCAGAGCACTTCCTGTTCTCTTCTTGGTTATTCTTCTCTCTTCCTACATAGGGTTTGCATTTTTCTTTCTTCATGATTGTGTCACAGTTAAGCATCAGCATGAACCACTGATGTATTGTTGTCTATGATGGTGATCCGCTCCTTGCAATGGGTTTCAATAAACTTGACTGAGTACCCATTCGCAGACAGAACATTCCTCCGCAGCTCCTCTTTAGCCTGTAGGCACTCGATCTCCTTGCTCCATGAAACGTTCGTACTAAATAACATTTGTAAGCCAAAACAACATTGTAAGTACTGTTCGTCTCATGTGGCATTCTGATAAACAGACCGGCTAAGTGTACCGTATAAGCACCCATAAATGAGAATTTCTAAGAATAGCTGTCAGTCTACTTCTTGGAAATAAACAGGTGAAAAAGAATTATGAAAACATCAAAATCAGTAAATATTAAAAGGTCGCCAACCTACTATTTATAAGGCAAGGAACCGTTAATACAAACAGCCCATCTATGATCATCTGAAGAAAAATATCCGCCAACATAGGGCCCAACGCACTGCCTATTGCTACACCATCCACTTGCTTATAAGCGCACCTATCGAACTCAGGCCAAATATTTCTCGCACACAAGAATTAATTCTCTAAGATAATCGATGGGAATAGATGAAGAAATACTAAAGCAAAATAAAATTACACAGACCATCTGTTTCATGTGAAGTAAAGTTGAATCAATATCAGTTGAACACACTATTTGGGAGAAATCACCGAAACATCCACGTAACTCAAAAAAATCATTCACAGAATTAGAGCTAACGGTTTTGTCGATGGGATCGAGAACGTGAACTAGATATCGAGCAAGTTTGCGGTAAGTTGGATCATCTGTAGCAACGTTATAACTAAGTTTAAAAGAGCAATACGTGGAGACGGGTTTCACTTCGGGAACGCTACTGAGCCTGTTTTGAGGAACAAACGTGGACTGCTTCATTCTGTGTTCCGGTAGGACGAATTTATCCCCACATTGCAGCCGCTGAATCATCAATCCAAATTTAGAAGACCTCAAAACGAAATCTGATTATCGTCACCACAGTTACAGGTCGTGTCTAAGATACATCGTATAGACATTCACTGAGCAATTGCTGCGCACCGTTGTCATGTTATTTGAGAACCAAAATTACTGCCGACTAAGCCCTCATTTACGCACTTTAATGTGGCACTGAACAGACTTGAACCTGCAACAGCAGAGTCGATGACCGCGCTTACGCGGTACAATGATCCGCCCTGTGGGGTATGCATTAGCCTGAGTTTACTGTGATGATTGTCAACCGCGTCTCCCGAGAATTTCTTGACCCACTCCAGCTCACAAGAGGTGTAGAGTGCATAGTTTTGGATGGCTTGTTATTTAAGTGTCGTACCTAATCCGAACCTTTTAAAAACATTTCGATGCAGACTTCCCCCTAAGGAGATAACCGTGGCACTCGAAGGTACAGAAAAGAAAACATCGAACGACGAATTGCTGCTTGTCGAACAACTTCAGTACAGGCAGAATGATAGCCTCCTGTACAACAAGGTTCTTTGTGTTGGAGACAAGGTTTGATTACGACAGCCCGTATGGCCAAACATCTTCCAGAATGGTTGATTCAGTCTGCTGAGGGAACGGACAGTCAAAGGAGCAACCGAACGCGAAATCTGGTGCCGTCAATTGCGAAGCACATCTTGGAGACAGATCACAACGTCGACCCAACCAGCTCCGTTCACGACATCCAAGCCCCAAAATTCTGGCCGTAAGTGAAACTGTGCTGATCAAACAAAGAAAGCCAGTTGTGTGCGCGAAAATTGATGGTTCACACCGTGCACCTTCCTGGTAGCGGTCTTTTGACGAAAAATGCACTCTGTTCAACAATTGTTGCCGGGCGCCTTTGTTATATATTCTGTTTGTATTTAGCATGCGGCTGACGAGATGAATCGAAATGTTAACATCCCGCAACGTTTGTTTTCTTGCTGTTTTGACGAGTTATGAGATTCTTTGTTATGACAACGAATTCTGATGCAACTAGTATATACCTGCAATCTCGTTCTTGTTTCGTCACCATGAAGTTGCAGTGATGCTTTGAGTGGTTAATGAATGTATGGTGCGGAACTCACCATGAAAACAAGTTTGGAAGAAATAAATTTATACTATTTTTGGTTCGTTTACCATACAGTAACACCACACATTACTATATATATTGTAGTATGGCAGTTGCATACTGACTTGCCGTGCAATATATATATATATATATATATATATATATAAAGTCGGAGGAGAGCAATAGAGGGCTGACGACTTTGTTCGTGTGAACGGATGAACACAATCAACGAGAATCAAATCTCAGCACAGAGCTCGACTTGAATCCAGCGGTGACCGTTTCGTTCGGTGGAAATCTATGAAGGTGGAGAAGCACAAGTAAACATAAAGCGTTTATTCTATCAAGTCCACGAAATTCTAAAGTATCAAACTCAAGTGATCACGGAGTAGCTCAAGAACACTAACCTACGGCCGTTCAATAGACAGATGAACACAGCATTCCGGTGTCTTGAATTCAGTCAGAAAATCCAACACATCTGACTAAGACTTATTACTTCTGATAGCCTGCTGCAGCTGACTGGCAAATCCGTAAGCAGCATACGTATCATACAACCACCACTCCCCACCGGTTACCACGGATTTGCAGGTGTACACTAAAAGTGAAGAACACGGGTGAAGGCTTGTGATTGTAACTTAAATGAGTAGAGCTTTTTTCGAAAGGAGCTGAGTGAAATGTTTGTGGGAAAGCAATAACTACAATCGGTTTTAGGTGATACTCAATTTATCAGATTTCAGTTTGTTTAGCTAGGGAAGTTGATAAACCAATTTCAAACTGCAGGGAAGGGCGTGTGAGAAGCACCCGGATCGTCACCATGAACAAGCACGAGAGAGAAGCTCAGAATGTCGGATCATTTAATTTCACCTGAGGAGCACAATGAACACCTAACAGTCCACTATACCCAAACGACAAAGTAAAGAAAGACAACGTCCTCGGTGAAACGAGATTTCGGCCCAACGAATTCACTTCGGTCAAACAAGAAAGACTTTCAACCCGCCGAACCACATCCGCTTCAGAGCAAGAAAAAGAATTATGATGAAGTTACCGAGAGTTTTGAGTAGCCCGATACATAGACGTCAACTAACTGTTATTCACCAGATCAGAAAGGAACGTGAACAGTGTATAATGAGCAAGGTTTCTAAATCAAAGCCAATATCGACGACGAATAGGGGCGGAAATGAGATAAAAATCGGAGCAGAAACGATAAACATCTCATTATCATAGACATCAATGGATCAGTGGTTCGAACTGATGCTCAACCGTCACAATGATAAACCATTACTTCCAAAAACTTGGTGTAGACACAACTGAGAGTATGTTGAGAAAGCCGCTGTACTACACTAAATGAGTTCAAACTTCAACTGTGAGCGCTTCGGCTTTTGAGGTGGGAGTAGTACTCATTCGCCTCAAATGTGATTCCAAGATAAATAAACCGATATCCTAATGGGCAGTCAATGACAGCATAAAATTTGTGATAACCGTTGTTAACAAACACACACTGAAAAATTTCTATCAAATTCAAAGACCCAGTTGAACAATCTTTTCCGAGACAGACAAGATTAAAGCTGAAAATTCATCTGTCAGGGTGCACGACCTTGGTTGTGGACACTTGACTCGTTCTCAGGAGATGAAACAATTAAAAAGTGCACAATGAAAGCGAAAGTGTACCAAACAGTCGTATCAGTTTACACTTGAAGCCGAACTAGAATAGGAAGAAAATTCAAAACAGCATCAGCAATACAGAAGAATTGGTGATCCATCAGTATCTTCTGAGAACGATCTAGTTGATAAGGGCTACTGTGTATCCGCACAATCTTTTGTAGAGTACAGAATAATCATCCGCAGTTTTCGAATAAAATTAGCGTTAGCAATCATGTTCACACAAGGTTATAGATGTCAAATTATGTGATACACGGAAATGGTTTAAAATATTTGGTTGATCTGCAGCTAACATCTCCTGTTACGGAATATCAACACATGCTCTATTGAACCTGAGTACCTACTAGGAAAAGTCCTAGTATTTAGGTTTCGATGCAATCACGGACGGACAGGAAAGTAAAGACCTAACACATCACTCGTATTCATACACATTCTAACAGTACGCACAAAACGAAGGCGGACACAATGAACACTTAACAGAAACCGAATCCTGATTGAAAGAGTGACTTACTTCTAAGGCTTAAAGAACCGGACTGTGAAACGCCAACCAAGTAGGAATCCGAGAGATTTTGTTCGCAACCGATTGACATAAGAGCGACACTTACCGTCCGATTATTTCGTGTAGCCGATGGCAGCACACTCGACAAAAGCAGAGCCAAACTTCAAAGGTACCAAATATTAAGCGAACTGTCTGAAAGCAACAATCCACGGAACTGTGGGAAGTGAGAGGAACAAACGGCATCAAAGATACAAATCAACAAACTGTCTAATGTACTCGGTGGAGGATGTTAACTTTAACAACCGTTACCTACCTGAAGCAACGAAGTTCAACCCTACAACCAATAAGGTTGCAGAGTTCGTCTGAAATCATAATCGGAGGGTGTCCGAAAAACATTTGGATTCTGATAAATGAAGCAGCAACAACGTTTGCACTACAACAAAGGCAATTTTTCTCTATCGTTCAGAAACCTAACCAATTCATGGCGACAGAAAGGCTTAATTGTCGCTATTGCTCCCGCTGTCAACTAGCTTGTATAAGTTACATAGGCAGAACGGAGCGGCACTTACGTCATCGGGTAAATGAACACATTCCAGTTTGGGTTCGCAAAACACTCATGGATACAACAACACCGGGATCAAGTCAGAATGTAACAAGTCACAGAGAACCAGCATCATCGACCGCCCGACACCTGTTGACTTGTCGACCTCAACTGAACCTCGATAAGGCGTTTCGGATACGCTATGAAACAAAAAACCGAAGGCTTCTCCGGTTCGCGGAGGCGGTAACAAATAACAAATGGAAGCCACCCCTCTTGTTCGACAGTACAGAATTGCCCTGGTAATTGATGTGTGTGGATGTGCGCGCGTTTGCGTGGTTGTTGATTTTGTTGTTTAGCTTCACAATGTCTGCTGAACTTTGCAATGCAAACACACACATTGCAGTAAGTACCTGATGAGATGCAGCGAAATATGCTCGAGAGATAGACTGTGCAAAAAACTGATTCTGACTTCCCTGT
>LUCH01006662.1:7419-19662 GCA_013368495.1 Paragonimus heterotremus
CGAAGGGTTGCGTTCGCAGTACCTTTCTGGAGGGGGGCTGTGTAGTGACATGGAGATATCCCCGGTCTGCCTGCTGTAGAATATGTAAAATCCTTCCTAAAATTTTAGCTCACACTGTACGTAGGACCTTAAGGATCTTTGTCTGCCTGATGCATGCGATCGCGTTTGTTTGTTTGCATGCTTGTCGGCCTATGGGCGCCAATGGCGCCTTACACTTTTTCCGGCTTGCTCGACGGTCGGATCCTTAGCCTCCCTAGCTATTTCGCGTATCGGTGTCGTCTAGCGCTGATCGAGACCATTTGTAATTGTTGCATAGTATATTTTCGGTCTCCGCAATTATCTGTATTTTTATTTCGCCTCTGGTATTTTTGTGTATACCTGAGGAAACGTTAATTTACTGCACGTACGCACTAAAGGCTCTTGGGCATGATGAAATTGGTGTACCGCTCGTGTTTCACGGGGCCACGTTTGCGTAGTAGAAGCCGGACCTTCCAGGAATCATCCCGATTGGCAAATTCGATGCGAAACAGGTCATCGTACCGACGGAACCAAGAATCGAATGTCACGTTCGCGTGTGAGTCGTAAGCGAATTCGTAGGTACCAGTTGCCAAATTGTCAATGGATTTCACACCACCAGATTGTGCGGACTGGCTCAGATTCGTATTGGACAAACGTTGAGCAAGTACCTCCATAAGCTTCATTTGTTGCTACAACAGCAGCTTAACGTCAGCACCGTCCAGCGTCGTTGATGAGAATTAGTTCCCGTCGCCAACTGTTACGACCCCACCTGATAGAGAAAGGCAAGAACAAACGCAAACACCACGAGCAGTATCTCTGTCACGAACGAACACAACATTATCGCAAGCAGTACGATAATCAGAGCTCAAATATCGGAACGCAACTCTCTCAGCTTAAAACCCCCCAACAAGTAAAAAATAAAGATTGCCTTCAAATGAGCTTTATTTACCGTTCAGCCCGAATGCAAAATTATGGGTCACAGCAACTGTATTTATAGGTTTGGGGTGGCCTTGTGCCTAGGCCACCGAATGGATTAATCAGAAGCAAGCGCAACTTCTGGCGGGTTTTTAAATCCCCAGAAATTGAAGAATCCATTTTCTTTCGCAAGTAATGCAATTTTCCGGGAAAAGTGCTTTTCCCGAGCGCACTGCATTGCAGGTTTTTTGGTGGTATTGCGGTAGACTCTAGAGACTAGCTGAACTGGTATTTCAAAGTGTCTCGCCAAGCACTCTGACCTTCTTGATTTATGAATAAGTATACTATCTGCCTCGTAAATAGTCTCATAGACAATCGGACACCCTGGACAGGTAGTATGGATAATCCTAAAAACTGTTAGTGTTAACTGAAATAGTGGTTTTCGGTTCATTGGCTTTTTCAGTCAGCCAAGTCACACTGTCGGTCACAAGGCTACGTCTGAGCTTCTTACGCATGTCCTTAGGCTTTTTACATGAATTTCCCCGAAGACTATGAGCTCTGTGGACTTCTCTGAGATTCCGTGTTTGCTTGGCTCGATAATTTAAGTACTACTGTACAACATAACAACGAAAATGACTATCTTTTACTT
The DNA here is from genome assembly GCA_013368495.1 of Paragonimus heterotremus. NCBI lineage: Eukaryota > Metazoa > Platyhelminthes > Trematoda > Plagiorchiida > Troglotrematidae > Paragonimus > Paragonimus heterotremus. The sequence continues at coordinate 9,002 of LUCH01006662.1, forward strand.
CACCAAAAGGTCATCAATTCGGCACCCAGTAAGTTACATTTTAATCTCCATCTTTTGGATCAGCCGATTATTAGCCAAAAGATAAATCGATCAAGCTCGATAAAAAGTTTCTGGTTGTTAAAACAAAATAGACAGGGGGGTTGCTAGTAGTTACGCAGGCGGTACACGAAACGTTGTCACACAAAACCGTCACTGTCCGACGAATTTGTACTCGCTCCAATTCTCCTTTTTAGGTAGTACGAACTGCGTTCTTGTCTGTGATCACTGTTTTCTCTGCTTGCGATAGCTAGATGGTAGACACTGGTTATTTCAGCTCCGGTCCGTAACGGTTTCACAACGATGAGCCTTAGCGTAGTCCCGTTCGACGAAATGCTCTCTCTCAGTGTTTCGAGCTGAAAACTTGTGTAGTTCAAAGGAGTACTTAGTTTCGATGAGGAAGTTAGAAAAGAGTTATACATCTCTGCCAGCGTTTTTCATGGCTGTAGTCTGCGTTACCTACAAAAAACAGTTTATCGACAGCACAGTATCTGTTTCTTGGATCCAGCCGGGTGTGGATAACTGGATGTGCGGTACAGGAGGCTAAACATGTGGAAAAATACTGGATTAGCTTTTTAATTCTGCTACTTCCGATGCCTTTCGGGACCTACACGTAACCAGTTTTCGGTTGGTATACTGGCTGAAAATGCATCGCTGCTGAGCCAGCTGTGTTTGGGAGTGTTTGCAGATGTATTCATCCGTATGTGCTGTCAGTTGTCGCCGATCCGATAAGAGACATCAGTCGGTTCCTGTTTAGAATATATAGAGAGTTGGGAGGACTATGATAGTTGAAGATCCAGGAACTGTTATACATCTTATTCGTGCTTGCCCTACAATCATTCCCTCTTTACAGTGTACGAACGCCCTTCGAATAGTCATATTTTCGGGATTTTTTGTTGATTCATGATGGAGATCGCTTTGATTGGTACTCCTGTGAATTGTATGTTCTCTAAGCTTGTGCGGAGAAGTTAGTCAGTAAGGTACGACATGTAACGATGTGGTTTACACGTATCATGAGGGCGACTTCTGTCAAGTTAAGTTTTGTCTCTTTTATTCAGGAGCCCAAGACATTCTTTTTGCAATCTCCACACGGCGGAAGCGGTGGTTTGCAGTCGGTCAAGATGAATTCCAAGGTATTGTTCACGTCAGTTCGGATTCTTATACTGCGCTCTTTTTCAGGGCGAAATTCGAACTCCAAAACCCCCGAAGCCTCCGGAAAAGCCACTGATGCCGTACATGCGTTATAGTAGGAAAGTTTGGGAACAAGTAAAAAACTCTAATCCACATTTGAAGCTGTGGGAAGTGGGTAAAATAATTGGACAAATGTGGCGTGAGCTTCCGGATGATGAGAAAACGTTATATATCGAGGAGTATGATGCTGAAAAGACGCAATACACTGAAGCACTGCGACAGTATCACAGTTCACCAGCGTATCAGGCATGGTTGGTGGCGAAGGAGCGAGGTAAAATACACTGTTGCCAGTGCTTATGCTTTTTAAATTTCAGCTGAAAAGCTTCTTGAAGAACAGGATCAGGAGCGGAAACAGTCGATGGCTCGCTCGCGTGATCGTCCTGGGGATGTAGCTCAGGCGGACCTTAGGGAGTCGTACATACTCGAAGACAATGAAGAAGGTATACGTTTTGTGTGCGAAAGCGCTTGGTGATTCTGCCGTTAGAATTTGGTGCCATTTTCATATTTCTCTCAGTTTTAAAGCACTATCCAGGAATTCTGAATGCCTTTTCTGATTTATTATAACGGCTCACCATTGCATCTGTGGTTCATGGGTACTTTTATTGTAGTGTCTCCGGAAACTGGAACATCCTCTATCCTACGTACGTATGTCTGGTGTCGCCATGACGTTTATCTTCGACGTAAAAATTACTTAGAGTGCTTACACGCATGGTTTCCAACTCAAGGTCACTTAGTAGCTCATTTTACTAAGTAGCCCTGATGAATTTGCTCGCACACGTCGATTTGTTGCCTACGGAATGTTCTGTTGTGTTGCAGCCAGCTTAGTTCTGGTCACTGGTAGTTCATTTCATGTTGCGGGCCTGTTTGGTTCATCCGACAATTCCCATACCCTCTCCCCATGCAGATGCTGAGGATCAGTACACAGCCAAGCATGTAGCTGCTGCTAGATTTCAACGTAATCATCGTTTGATGCAAGAAATTCTCAGTGATTCTCGCCTACCAGAACCAGGTCAACTGATTACACAAAGCCGCTTGAACATGCTTCGGTTGCAAGTGGAACAGTTGAAAAATCACAAGCGTAATCTCTGTCTGGAGATTGAAGGTTGTGAACTGAGACATCGTTCCAAATTGCTGCGTATTCAAGAAGAATCCGATAAGTTTGTCGCCGAGTATCAGAGACTTTCGTCCACTCGCCCAATGATCACGGAGTCTCAGTTTGCCGAGATGATCATCAAAGCTAAACATGATGTTCAACGGGAAGAGGAAGAGCGCCACACGCGTTATTTGGCTGAGTTCGAACTGAGACGCAGAAAGCAACAGCAACAACGTCAACAGCGCGAGGCCGAATTGGCCGCAGACGCGGAACGTCGTCGTCAACAGTTACAACAGCAGCAACAGCAGGCCAGGGTTCAACAAGCGCTGGCCAGTGAGGCTATAGCGCAAGAACAGCTCGTGAACGAGCGCAGCGCCGAGCGTCTGCCGGTAACCGTGGTGCGTCCCGATTGCTAGTGGTGTTACTTTGTGTCTATTGATTTGACTATTCCTCAGGAAATGCTTCCAGTCGATTGCGATGTGCGTACATGTAGACACAGAACAGCCTGAACATCCGCGAGTAATTGGTCCACAGCTAGTTGTAAATTTGAGGTCATCAAAAAGTCTAGTTTTTATTTCATCATATATTTGCTGTCCTGACATAATTGGGTGCCGTTATCAGATTATATAACCCCACAGGTGGGAGTTCTAATAGTAATTGTGCTTTGAACCGTCGCTCCTTTGATCTCCGGGACAGGCTGAATGACAACAATTTCAACCGCCTTCTTGAAACTGGTTTGCCTATCGTTTTTGACCTAACCATATTGACAGAACTTCTGGTCATTGCTGAGCTATATAGTTAGTTTCCTTCTTGAAGGTACATTGGGTTCGTCAATCCTTTTTGGGTAATCTGTGCTTTTCAGAAGTAATATATTGATAATTACAATAGAGCCTCGTTAATGTCATCAACCCAAGGTTATAGTTGGGGAAAGGTTCTATTTGCAATAGTACAGTGGCAGGTGTGTCTTTAAATTAGGTGAAATCTGGGTCACGGCATTAACTTGTCACAGTACTGAATTTCATTCAAACTATGACATTCAATCTTTTGTACTGGACGCCGTTCCTCCTGATCTGCCCGTCCATTTGTAATGAACGTGCTACTTGAATAGTGTGCTTCCATTGCGTTTAAGAAATTACACTTGGAATTCTGTTTTTAAGATGCCCAAGTGATTTATCTGAATGGTTCGATAATGGTCACCTTTTACTTCAACTTACGGACCAAGTGCACTAGTAAATTCGTGTGTGATAGCAGCCACTCAGTCGTCCGATAACTGCCCGTTGACAAGGACATTTTCGTCAATGTTCAAGGAATCCTACTGTATGGCGGCTTAGTGTGTTTCAAAGCATATACTCTCAAGTAGGTATGTCATCTACGATTGCTCGTCCTATTCATAAAAGATTTTAGTCTAAATTGACAGCCTACTACATTGCATGTGGTGAATTACATTGTTAATCTGTGAAGGGTTTTGGTGCATCCATAACCTCTTATCCAGTGGTTCGAGTCTATGACGTCTATATTGTTAGCAAAGAAGTTATTTCGGTTTCTTCCTATCAACTTACATACGTCTGATCAAGTGATCAAGTGGTGGGCGGTATCCCGACCTATACTGCTACCTTGGCGAGGTGGTCGGGCTTGTGTATTGTTTTGATCCGGCGGGCTATGCTGACTAGGACTCTGGTCTTTCCAGGTGGTAGTGATGGTGGGCGGTATCCGTTTCCACATTCGTAGGTCACATTGATCAAAACCGAAGGACTCCTATGCACACACGTCACCACAAATGCATGTGCTTACCTGCCTTTTCAGCTTTAATTCCTACCCGTTGGTAGTGGCTCCGGATGTTGTTCATCCTGATAACAAACCACGAAGTAACCGATTAACAACGCGCCACTTATCACCAAGCGATGCACACTCAATCGGCTCGCTCATTTTTTGACGTGTTTCTCAATACGTACCGTTGTAATTTGCGGTCACTTGACCGGCTTATTCATACTGTTTGTGAGAAGCATTGATTCCGCAAGGAGTTTTCCGTGCTTGATAGTGACCCGTTTTAATAGACTACTTGACACAAAGCTTTCGTCTTTTGCAGGGTGGTGTACCTGCTGGCGTTATTACTGAGGTTTGCGTGTCTTATCTGTATACCATGAGAGCAGTGACCATTGAAACTTGGTGCTATTACAGAGGCCCCGCTCCATAGTTTTTTACGTGCTGTGAACCGGCAGTTCAAAGATTGGTGTTAGTTAAGATGTGATACTTGTATCAAGGTTTGACTGTATGAATATTGTTAAGTTGAAATCACGAAACCCTAGATTGGGTTTTTGTACAAGATTTAATGCTGGCATCATGTATGATGCTCCAGACTGCTTATCAGTAGCCGTTCATTTTATTAATGAACTTGTCAGCTGCATGTTCTGCAGCGCAACACGAAGTTTGGATGGAGTACACAATCTGCGTCAGTATCGGCTGGTGCTGATAACGATTTAATACGTCTGTGGTCAGGAAAGAACGTCGTGTGTTGCACACCAGCCCTCGCATTTTGATGTTACCTTTCTCTTGGTACATGTGATTAGCTGCATGTACCAGTTGTTCGCTATTAGACCGACTCTCCAAAGTATTCCCGTTAAGAGTCTGCGCGTTATGGCTAAAATCTCAGATGCATATTAAATGGATAAAAGAATTTGTGCTTACTTTGAATGGGCTGTTTTTAAGAAAACTCGTTTGTTAACTGTATATCACTATGTTTGTGTTCCAAAATTGTTTATTTGTCTCTAAATAGAAACCATCCCTCGATCGTTACCCGGCGTGATTACACTAGTCTCGGAACCCAGAAAACCTAGTTTCGGAGAAAAAGAAGTCGTATGTATATATTTGGTTACTCCAGAACATAATCCATCCCTCTAAAGAATATTACCGATGTTCTATAGCTTAAGCTTTCATTTAATGTGCGATTCGCTAACATGTAACTCTCTAAATGTGGAAATTTTCGTCGTTTGAATTATTGCACGAAACACTAAATGCTTTTGCTGGATGGATTTTCAACGTGCGTGGTTTGGTCTGATCTGACGTTTATCTTGGATTTGATTGACTGATAGTCACTGAAGAAGAAAAACGCTCAGAGATATCAATGAGCTGTCTGATTTGTCGCTTCTGAACTCAGGTCTGTACCGTCATTCTAATTCTTTTGAGAGCCGTGCATGTAAAAAAAAAATCTACTTCAACCAGTGTTAAAAAGTACAGACTGTTGTGAAATGTTCCACATGTACCACAAAATGTAATTATTATCAAACAGAAATGGGACTATTGTTCAACTGAATCCTCCATGCTATTGCCAGCCAAATTATTGAGTATGTAGGTAAAATCACCTTCACTCTTTTGGTTTGCTCTGCAGGATACTAAACAGGAACTGATTTGCAATAATCCAGCAAAATCGCCTGCCCCAACTGTCACTGGTGGTCCCAGCTCCAAACCTGCCATGACATTACCAGAGTTGACGAATCAAAGTGGAACTATGCCTTATCCAACGAGCATGTCAAATCCCTATCCTCATGGACTACCAACACCATCTAGTCAACGGATGCTTCAACCGGGACACACGCAACATCACTACCCTCCTCCTCCGAATTATCCACCTAATGCGTTATCTCCAACTATGGGTCAACAAATGGGCTTGCCGCCACGGGGAACACCGCCAGTGTCACAGCAATTGATTTCCAACTCAGGCGTGGCGAAAACAGTCACATCTGTGGCGCTAAAAAAGAATCCATCGTCGGTTTCATCTACGTCCTCAGCCTCATCCGCTTCATCTTCATCGTCCAAAAAGAAGAAATCGGACATGGCTAACACTACTGCCAGAGAAAAGAAATCAGAATCTAATGTTATCGGCGGTGCTGCGGTTATGATGACAGAGCGCCGAGGTTTTCCCGGTGAAAACCTTCCCGAACCCCGATCAGCTGAAGTATTAGCTAACTCTGCGCCTCCAGCAGAGTTTCTGCAAGCACCGGTTAGTCAACCCCAAATGGCGCGTCACCCGGCAGCGCAGCAGTATGTTCAACCGACTCAGTCGTCCGTCAGCCAGTCAGGACATCTCACCACTGGTGTTTCCCAAACCCCTTTTGGTTATGAGCACACTGGCCCTCATCCAGGGCCCGTTCTGTCTGGTGCTGTCGGTGGTAGTTATTATCATTCAGGAGCGATGCCTCAGTCCGGTGCACATCTAGGAAGTTTCCCACCTCAATCGCGGCCACAATTCGTACATGCTGGATATGGGCAGGGACAACATCCCCAACCACTTCAACCACCCCCAGGTTCGGAACATCCACCTCCGCCTCCCATGTACGTCCAACATGCGCCTCAACAACAACAATCACCGCATATCCCTCAACAAGGTACGCCAATGTTAGGTTCGCCACCGCATTCGTCTATGCATCCTGTTCATTCGCATCAAAACGCTCCGGCAGGGTGGCACCAGGCCGGTCCATCTGGGTATCCTCCACAATATGGTCCACCTAGATATCCAAGTTCCAGCGGCCCGGCTGGCTACGCCCCACATTCTGGTCGTCATCTACCGCCTGGCGCTGCAGGTGGAGGTTACGGCCCTCCGCCTCATCCTGGTTTGCACCAGGGACCGCATGCTCATCACCATCAGCAACAGCAACAACCACAACAGCTGCCAACTTCTGGTTCAGAAGCTGGTGCGCTCAGTCAATCGCAAATCCCAGCGCCACCGCCCTATCAACATCAACAACAGCATGGAAATTTTCCTCCGGGTTACTGGGCTGCTCCACACCAGGTCCCATCGGAGTATGGTGGTCCAACTCAACAACAACCGCCGTATATGTCTGGACCGCATCCAGACACTCCTGGTCTAGCTCATCCATCTGTGGACGGTATGCAGCCCGGACCAGGAGCAACGCCTGCACATCCGCATGCGGAAACCTCTTCTGGACACATACCGCCACAACAATCCCACCATGCGGCCGCAATGTATTACCCAGGTACGTTCATGTAAACATGTTACTCTACGATAATGTGTCAACATACGGTACGACTTGGGTTAAGGTCCACGTGGAATTATCTGACGGTTTCAGCACCAGGAGCGATGTGCGTCAGTGCTGTCCAGTTTTAATATCTATGGTTCCTTTCATCATAGACGAGGCAATGGAGAATTGTCTGCTGCAATTATACGATGCCGGTGTGAACTTCCTAACTACTAGAAGACCGACTGATCTTGGTTATGCTGACGACAAGTTGTCGTTGTTTGGCACCTTAAAAGCAGTGCAGACGTGATTTCGCACTCTGCCAGTTACTTCGGAATGTTCCTTGCAACCTCAAAATGTAAAATACTCCTTCATCAGAAGTGGGGTAGGTATAAGGAATAATGTAGAAGCTTTTATCTACAAGGCTGAGGCGGTGTTCGCCAATCTAGGGCATCTCTAACGGCTGTGCTGGTTTGCGGCTGTGAAAGTTGACCGCTCAAAGTACAACACTTGGGTCGTATTCATGTATCTGGCCATTAATACCTGTGTTCGACCACTGACAGTAGGTGGCACCAACGGGTAAACAACGAAATGGTTAGGAGGCCGGTGTGATTTTCAGGCGGGTTCCTTTTCTCAAGCTTTAAGTTTGCTGTGACTTAAATAGTTGGGTTATCTGCTAACGTTGTCAGCTTGTCGTCTGCCACTCTGTCGATGTCGTGACAGACTGGCGTAAAATGCGAAATGGACGGATGACGACCTGGCCTAGAGAAATGAAATCGTTCGCCAAGGGGCTGACTGTTGTAGATCAGGTTGGTCTCTTGGGCTGGAGACCTCGCAGAGCCGGTGACTGAAGAAGTTAGGTGAGATGGCGGCTGATTCGGCCCAGTGACGTGAATGTTGTCTCTGTTTGACCGTATCTGTTTTTATCATTGGGTCCCGGCGGTTGTGCCGTAGTTTGGCATCGACATGGACCACCAATGTACTATTGTTTGTGATAGTGTTGATGATTTTTTCTTTTCTCTATTTCCAATTTGTCTTTATTAAGACCAGGACCTGTAGTAACCATTGATGCTTTTAATGTCCACATGCACCGATAAATAGGTCCTCCGTGAAATCAAAATCCCAGACTGGACTCCGATAAATATTTACTGTGTTGCAACAGCCATAATTATAATGAACATTCTAATCTGCTGAACCCATTCGTCCGTCATTGTTGATCTCTAGCTTGTTTTACTTTATTGGGTGGCATGCCACTCGTCTTGTACTCTTAATGTTAATCTTTGATCCACTGATGTTCTTTGGTTTATTGGTCGTTTCCCGCATGTTAATTGGTTTCGCAGTGTTAATCACGCCGATCGATGTACATCATTAGTTGATTGCCCATTTTGTATGATTATCGGCAGTCGCATCCGGCTTGAGATTTCATCTGCTCGAGCCAGTTATTAGCTACTGTCACAGGCCAGCCACCCCCCAAATGTAGAGCTAGGAATGTGTTACTTCTTCGAAGCGCGCGTCTACGATCTTATTATTCGTTTAAATTTGCAGTTGACTAATACTATCTTTCTCATGGTCTCTGGTGAGATGAAGTCGAATCGCGCTGTCAGTCTGTATTAAAATAAAGCCTGCTCGATCAGATCCCAACGGATGGACGTTTATCTGACTTCAGATTTGATACCTCGGACAGTCTGTCGGCAGACTAGACAGACGTCTATACGACGCATCCACATAAGTTTCGACTATCTAGTTCAGATACTGTCAGGAATACTTTCTGCTCTGCCCTCCTTGATCTCCTAAGATCGAATAATCGCTCAGAGATCGTCGTGCATATCGGTTATATAAACGTACAACTTAGTCATCTTACTCCCAAAATGGAGCGATTTTCAACGGTGGTCAGGAGAAGCTATCGTATGCGTCACTTAAACCTTGTTTTTCGAGTTTCACACTTCAGCACAAAAGACGGCGTTGTGCTGAGACCGTTCTGTGCAACCAAACCATAAATGTAAATAGACCATATCATCCCCAGCTGCTGCTGGCGCCACTCTGTTAAACATTGAGACTGCTCATGCATGTCTCGTTTTGTCGTTTGTTAAGATCTGCTCACAAACGTAAAGTGGAAGTTGAACGACAATGTTATAAAAGGTTCTTATCATAGTCCTTGTTAGGCAGTCTGCTGAGGTCACTGCAGTGCGCAGAAATATCGACAACTCCGTAACCCAGTTTTGAAGGAATCTGTTTCAGATGAGTTCTGTGGATACGACGGGTAGATTTCGGTAGAGCTTATGCATAAGCGTTATGTGCTTCCCCTGATTCCAGACAGGACAGGGTCACTGCAAGCTGAAACGCAAACATGGGGGAGTTTCACCACCATCATAGACGGCATTAAATTAGTGGTTCACACTGATGTATAACTGTTACACAACCACGAACTAGCAAAACGCAAACCCTGTGCAGGAAGACAAGAAAAAAACAAGGAGGGGCGAAGGGACCTAACTACTAAAGATAGCTACTTCTATATTCAGTCATTCAATATCAAGATGCAAACACACAACCAAGCTGTACGTGAAAGTAAAGCGTCATCTGCAAGACAGCTAGTTTCTTTATGACCTTCACTGCCCCCACGTCATTAAATGCACTCACTTCACAGACAACTCGGACAAACAATGGCAACATTCAGGCCATTGAGCTCGGTTGACCGCCATCTCATCTAACGTCTCAAGCTACCGACTCTGTGAGTCGCGAGGGCCTTAGCCTGGGAGACGAACCCGACCTAAACTGACCAACCTCTTCGTGAACGATTTCATTTGTCTACGCCAGGTTATCATCTGCCCACCTTGCGCCAGTCCGTCACAGCGTCGGCAAACAGTATTCGGTGTGGCAAACAACTAGCTGGCACCCTCAATATATGACCTAACCATCTAAGTCTGTGCAAATATAGAGACTGAACAAAAGAACTCGTTTGGCAACCAGTGCTAAACACCCGCTTCCTAACCTCCTCGTTGCTCACTCGTTGACGCTACCCGATACGAGCGATCGAACGCAGACATCGTTGGTCAAATACCTGAAGACGGTTCACGTCCCCTATCCTGAGCGTGCAGATTTTGCTGCCATAAAGTAATACATCCCTCACTGTTGTCTAACATACGTGGCCCTCAAGTTTCAGGGAAATACCTCTCTATCGTCATAGGTTCCTAAAATTAGCGAACACCGCTCTAGGCTTGGAAATACGCGCTCCTGTCTCATTCCCCACGCCTCCACCGCCGCTGATGCAGCTTCCCAGGTATACAAACTGGTCAACAATCTCCATGGCTTCGTTGTCTAATATCAAGTCCACGTAATCACGGTAATCCTGCAGAATCACTTTGCACTTT
>LUCH01006662.1:21672-32654 GCA_013368495.1 Paragonimus heterotremus
GAGCGGCCAGGACCGAAGGAGAGCGGCCAGATCCGAGTAAAATGCGTCTTTGACGCCGATGTCACCACAGTCAGTAGGGGCGTAAGCAGACACAATGAAAATATTTCTGAAAATCTTGCCTCTAGAGTTGGCCTTAACAGAACCTGCCAATCGGACAGCACAAAGTCTACTGTTAACAAGGATCCAATCTATCAATGAGGCTGCGGCCGTCGAACTAAGGACTATATCTACTCCAACCTGACCTGTAACAGTGGCTGTGGAATTAGCGGAAGTGTATAACCGGTATCGGGTAGACAATGCGGGTGCTGTTAGTTCCATGAGTTGGCTACTGTCCTGGATTCCAGTTCCCTAGATACAGCAGACATCGACATGCAATGAGTCTAACGTTCGTGCAAGAGCGGCCTGTTGACCTATCTGTTCTAGAGTGCGAACGTTGAAAGCACCTATATTAATTCGCATTCTAGGTCTAAGCAAGGGACGAAGGAAGCCTGAAGCTGAATGACAAGAGACGGAACTTACCGGTTCAATGTTACCACGGTTAGTTACATCTTTTGTGGGACCTGTGGAGTAACTACCAGAAATGGAGGTTGGGAGGAACCTGAGAACTAAATGTGATAGAACAGTGGAGGATAGGTCAGCAGTAGCATGTTTTCGCCTATCCACCCTGCTGTATGCAGCAGATAGGGCGACCCGGTTTGTACTGCGAGACGGCCGATGCAATATGGAATTAATTGTGTTGTGATTATTCATGGTTGTGTGTGGGCTGAGATATTGCCAGGGCGCCCAGATCTAGACAGGAGAACGATTAGGGTTCTCAACCAAGGCCTTTGGTTCAAGAGCCTATACCACAAGGCAGCGGGTGGGTAGCAGTGTACCAGAACTGGTACATTTTCTGGAAAAAGATGCTAACCTTCTTCCAACCCCCAACCTGGAGGACCAGGAGACTGGTTTGTCAGACCTCTACCTATTGGCCTGCCTGGTGTGAATGACTATCAGTGTGATTATCACATCGTCCGGTTTTGTTCACTAGATCATTAAGATGCGCAAGCTGTCACACCGCGTCAAGATCCAGTCTGGATGTGACGGAGAATCCATCATGTCCATCCACCTACACTGTCAGTGGGTGATTTGTGCGCGTATTGAAAATGTTAACCCATCTACCACGGCCTGCGCTCATTATTGTACAGCATGGACTGGTCAGTCGATAACCAGCCAAAGAGCCACGCGAGCATGCATTAGGTAGCTGTATATGACAAGTTGTGATTACGACTCGCGGCTTTTCGATGGAAACAAGGTATTTGTTAGTTAGTTGCTTTAATATGGCAGTCATTTGACTGAGTTTTCTTTTAAGCATTCGTACTTGTCGGATTAGGGTATTGAAGAATACCAAAATGACTATTTACCAGGACCGTCTTATCACTGGGTTATTTGTTTGGAATGTGTAGATGTTTAGTTGATAGGTTAGGTTTTTGAAAATGAATATCATTCTTTTATTTGTGAACAACGGCTTACTCTTCATAGTATGACTGTGTGATACATCAGTATTAACCAGTAGTGTATTGTTGCCAATGGTGATGATGGCTGATGTTTATCGCACTCTTAGGGCGTATACATCTTCAAATGTGTCTGTATCTCTTCTGTGCTATTGATTTTTCCTGCCCTGTATTCTGCCCCAAGTTCCTCGCCGAATAATTGCATTTTTTCCGGCTCACTTTTTGTTATTGACCTGAACAATCATAAAACGTCCTAGTGAACCATCCTGCCGATAAACATAACCGAAATATGTAAACTTTTCGCTTCAAACCTGCAGGTTATTCTCATCCGCCGATGCCACCAAGTTCTTATGGTCCGCCTGGAGGGGGCATGGCATCAGGATTTTACAGCGTTCCAAATCAACATCAAGGTAGCCCTTACCAGCCTCATGGTGCCACAGTTGGGAATTGGGCTGGTGGTTATCCCGCACCACACCACATGAGCCAACACCCACATGGCTATGCACCGCCACCACCTCAACCCCCTCATTCACAACCGTACCACCCGCAACAGCAGCAGCTGGTGAATGTTAATCCTACAGGCGCGTCGTCTGTGACTCAAATACCTTCGAAGATGGAATCTACAGGATCGGGCGCGATTTCTTCTGTCCCAATGGAAACATCGGTCGCAGGAGGTGCTTCCAGTCGACCTCCCTCCGTGAGCAATTAGCACTCGACAAAACCGCACTGCTTGTAGTAATCTGTTTATTTCAAACTTCCCTTTATCTTACTCGTTTGTGTCGTTTGTTCTATGCTGTCGTTCCGTACGATTTATGTTGTCTGTCGAAATACTCTAATACATTTTCCATAACTGCTTGTTCACTTGTTGATCAGCTTTTTCGTGGCGCTATAGTATAGATCGTTTGTTTTGAAGAGCAATCTACACAGCTTCATTCGAAAAAATGGCAAGTGGTGATACCAAAGTTTAGGCGACAACATTTTTTGTTGTTGAAAAAGAGTAAATTCAAAACAAACTCTGTCAAATGGAAGGTGTTGATTGGTTAACACCATTGAACACGAGTGTAGCAAACTTCAATAATTTCAGTCACCAAATGAGAGTTACATGTGTGATATGTTAACAAAGAGAAAGGACAGCAATAAAACATGAGTCAAAAACAAATAGCCTTCGGGGCACAGGAGTGCCATCACAATCAAGACGCGTATCGGGAAGGAGAAAAGTCCTTCATAATGAGACAGCCGTCAAAAGGTAGCAACAATCAACACCAGGTTCCTTGCATAAATGTGTCGTAGGTTTTCAGAGGACCCAGAACAGTCAGTTGGTATAAATCAATGATTATGTAGGAGGACAGCTCAAGTTGGAGAATCGCACTGCATTAAGATGGATACATGATACCATGAGAAGAGATAATCAGTGGAAAGTGATAGATAGGGTCCACGTCACAGCTCATAGTATTAAGGGCCGGTTGAATGGCGACCTTGTGACGATCGATCTCGTACTTCACAACCTTGTCCGTTCAGGTAAATTGGCTTCCGTAGTCGTCCACTATGCTGACGTCCAGTACCACAGCACCGCCGTCAGGAAACGCGATAACGTCTGTTTGATGAACGAGCTCGCTGGTGGTACTCGTAGCTCTTCGGAGACCGCGCAGCCCAAATTGCAAATCCTTCTCGCAATGTCCTTGGCCGTGCAAATCTTTAAAACAAACGAACCACGTTTTGATTGGTGTTAATTCAGTGGGTAGATCACTCCCCGCCTATTTGTGATTAATGATCAAAATCAGTCAGAACTCGATTTCTTTGTTTAGTTTTCGGTCTTATTGTTCACTGTTTTTAAGTGCTGCTTTTTTTTGTACATCAAATTCCGTGTTGACAATTCTCTTTCATTTAATGCCAAGTTTCCTGTTTGTTAACAAACAGTTGCTCGGTTCTTGGAAATGTTAGTGGTTACGATGACAACACACAAAGTAGCACTGCTGCGGGCATAGATGCGTTAACGTAATTGCGACAGTCTAAAAATTGATGTGCAAAATGTGTTAACTAAATAAACTATATAGTTTGTACTGTGAGACTAGATGAAACACTGTTGATGATAATATTGGTAAACTACACCTCGAATTATTACCGTTATTGATTGTCGGACTATCGACTCAGTGATCTATGAACTAGCTGTTTCATCAGTTTACTTGCTTATCGCAGTTGAACGACTGGTATTTCAATTGTTTTTTTTTTCCTCCGTATGTCAAGCGTTTGCTTGAGTCATCACAAATTGGTTTACCTTAACCGAGATATTCAGAGTAGCCGCTCTACCACATAACAGTTTAAGAAGATATTCGGACTTCCCGTACTCCCGGGCGGCGTCTTCAGTAGTTTTTTGCTGTGTCCATGTTTTGATATGACTGTTCTAACTTGAACATCAGGCAGATTGTGATGAGACCGGCGGTTGCTCCATCCCTCTCATTTTGTTATTACCAATGTCATGGAATATTGTTATTACCCAGATCAGAAGATCCTCATCTCACGGCTAGCTATGGGTGCGGCTTATCAGGGTGTCCATGGTATGTATTGTCATCGTTTGTTATTCTGTACATCTGGTTAGATGCATTGGAACTACAAAATTAAGGTGAATCCCGACTGTCAGTGTTGCTTTCTGAGCAGAGTTTACTTGCACTGACAAGGTTCCTATTATTCCCATGTCTTTGCAGGTTTATTTCATTAAAGTTTTGAAGTAAACCAGCTTGTGCCTGACGTATTTGGCATACATAGAGCGAGGCGTTGCATTCTTAATCAGGTCATATCACATTTTCAACAAGTACTAAGCAGTTCCCCCTCGGAAGCTACCACAATTACGCATGCAGCAACGAACGTTGAAAGTTTTTGTCGTTCTCAGTACAAAATAATCAAGAGTCTAGAGCATGAGGCTTTATCTTGTTTTTCTAGGTATTCAATAATTTTCCAAAGATGAACACTGTCACAGTTAGCTACAAAATGACCGTAAATTGCACACCAGTTTGTGACCACATTAACCGCGGTTTCTTTCAAAAAGACTACATCCGCGCCAACGACTTGTCCCTAATAATATCAGATCTGTCTGATGTGGTTCTTGGAGCTGTGGTCGATGACACGTATCACCGAATTCCGTTCTGAGACGACCTATGAATATTGATTTTTCGACTGCCCTTTCTTCGGTTGTGAAACAAACGTAAGCAAACAGCGTAAATTCATTTTCTGGCAGCGTTGATTGATCTAACTACAAAAGAATCCGTATGTCTTCTATGCACTGCTCAATGACTGCTCAACCCATTCAACCATTTGATCCATTATGCTTTTAATCACGTTGGTTTGCAATGAGAAATTCAAGAACTTGATAAAAGCAGACACTCTCCGGCTGTGTAAAACTTTCCACATTTGACAATCAGCAGTGGAATGCTGTTTGAAGCAAGCAAACCGTCATCGTTCTATAACTTGGAAATCACTCACATTCGACCGCAACTTTCGCCTTCACACAAACTTTTCAGTTTGTCCCTCTCGAATGGAAGCGATAAATTCGTTTTTTCTTCACTGTTGGAGCCTGTCAGTGGTGCTTATATTGGTCATAGACGAGACGTAAACTTCAGTGTGCTGTTGTTTGAGTCACCTGTTTCCTATTGTGCACGGCCGAATTGTATGTACATACACTTGTGATTATTGCTCAGTTTATCCCATCGCTTACAGTTCAGACAGCAATTGCCTCGTTGACTCTAATCAGTTATCCAACAGTTGAAACTTTTTATCAGACTACAGTCACAAAACACTTGTTGACAAATGGTAGGTGTTAGGAGGCGCATCTCCTAACGAGACAGCCAGGACGCGTCACGCCACATCGATCGACCGGCCCAGCTCGGACGGTATGGTCTTGGATGGTGGTATGGTCCCCTTCAGCCAATCAGATTGCAGGTGTGCGGTCGAACGCCTGCGCGCTATCTGAACAGTGTTTTTCTCTCGTCGTCTTCTGACGCCCCCTCTAACGTGATTTGTTCTGACCCCCTGACTGCCATTTATGACTGTCTTATTTGCTTCTCTTTGTCTCTGTCGCCCATCTATGGTAATCGTTTTGTCCTGTAAATCTAGAGCTTCTGTGACCTTAGTCTCGTCTCGTCTCGCTCGTCCAATAAACAGTGCGGCCGTGTCTCTTCTGATTTCTCGGTTTGGGCCAAGCGACTGAGCGCGTAACTAAGGTGACGATCTATTAGTAGGGAAGTTCGATTGATCTGAATTGAGCGCTAATCATACGTGACCGCAGCTCTCACACTGAGACAGACTTTTGGCGGGTTTCTTTAGAACAGACGTACCAGACTTGAACTTCGTGTCTGTCATACCTCGTCAATATTTACTACCTTGACTTCGAGTTAATGAATAATCTGATCCTTACTCACATGCGAATGTGGCTGGGCGTCTATATGGTATTTCGGTGAGACATAATGTGGTGTCTTTCATGCATTTGAACATAGGTCGGGGTCCAAATCCCGGTCACGACAATAATGTCTTGTCGACGAACATTGCAAAGAGCCGAATTCCAGCCTGTGCTTCTTTTCGGAAGATTCCGGCTAGAGAGTCCGTCTGCATACGAAAGCTACGACCGCCTGTGAGTGATGTTCGTTTTATGTCTATCAAGTTCTCTATTGTTATCAATAGTGTGAATAATTACTGAGGGAACTCAGTTTCTCACAACTTTGAAGAACGGATCGTGCGGTTTGCAAACCAGCGAATCCCCACCATGTTTAATAAGGACTTTAAGGATGTTGTCCAAAATGGTCGTCTTCCAACGTTTAAAAATTTGGACCACTTGTGTAGGGAGGGGGGGGCTGTGCGCACCGACGAGCCCATGAGCGGAACGGTTGGCGCAGATACTGGGAGTGTTCTGTCCAATTTTCTGGGCGCTTTCGTGGGTCACGTATTTTGCCGATCGTCTGCTTCGAAGATTAGTTAACTAACACTAGACTGTTTGGAATGGCTTCCGGAAATTTATCAGTGCGCCAACTTATTCGGTCTGAGCACTATTATTCGCGACCCGTTAGCAATGTATATCCCAGACTGCATTTCAGATAGACGGGCGCCTCATTGCATTCGTTGTCAGCCAGTATTGACCGACATGCGTCGACGAATTAGTGCAGAGATGCAAAATCTTGATATTTCACAACACTGTGAGTCATTTGGTGACTTGTTAGACTGGCTAAATGGAGAGCTTCTCATAAGCTCCGAAGTCTTGATATAGGCTATCTGGAGGTTTACGGGCGCGCCAGCAAGCAGGCCTGGTTTGATACTTGGTTTGTACACCACGTCCAGGCAGCCTGTCTACGTTTAACCGGCTGCTTGTGACACCAGCGAGAGACATGTGCACCTTAACGCAAACCAACAGGTAATCAGAGTTCAGGCAGATTGACGAGTGCTAGCGGGAATCTAGCACCCAATCCTGCCATTTGTAACCAGTTGCAATATGGCCAACTTAGGCCTGTTCCTTTGGTAAGAGAAGGCATGCGGTGACAGAGTGATGCGTCGATTGACAACAGTTCGAAAGGGTGAGGAATAAACGATGGTTAGAACGCAAACTTAGGAATCTATCCCCGTTGTCTGAGCGAAAGTTGTGGTTTCCGAACTGATTCCCTTAGTCAGCCCTATTTGACGACAGGTGACCGACTCGATTGTTCATTCCCCTGCTTGAATGGCATTATTCATTCATTATTTTAATGCAGTGATTGTAATTCGTAACTGAACGTCGTATTGTTACTGTTTAACTGCATGAATAATTGCTACTACATCTAAACACATTGGAATGTATTCCTTTGGACGGAGCATATGGCCGAACACAGATAGTATTAGTGAGCCGCATGTGGCACGGTAAGTTCTCTAAAGTGATTGTGTCGAGACAAGTTAGGTTCCAGCTTTCATCGGGTGTATCGCAAAAAACAACAGCATCTAAGATAACATTCGAGTCAGTGTTCCCGACCAGTTTCGTGATGTCAGTGAACTCCATAAGAGAATGTAATTAAAGTTTGTCCGTAGAGGGCGGAATGTTTGCATGCAATGGTTGCTTATGTGTCTTTCCAGGGCTCGTGTTAATTGCGAAAGATAGTTGTGCGTGACAGTCGGCATCGTAGAAACAGTAGTTAGTTCATGCCGTGGAAAGATTCGGTCGTATAAAGATGAAATTAATTAATTTCTGGATGTTAATTCGCACTTGAACTAACTTTGTTTTGTGGGTACAAGAAAACAATATGTTCTCATTTGAACTGCCTGTACTACTTTGATTAGAAATAAGCTTAAAACTTTTAACAAATTTCACGTTAATGCTAAAGATACGAGAGGGGCTGGTTCGCCTGTTTGTTCTACGCAGTCTTTAACCGGTTGTTAAACAAAACATCCCTAACTCATCTGTATATGCGGCCACTAGACCGTCTTTCAAACATCAGCAACAATGATTCGGATGATACCCTGATTATGACTAACTGTTTGAAGAACAACATAGCAGACTGGAAGATTTTGCTCCTATAGCAGGCGTACACAGAATCATTTGTACAGAACAAACAGGCGGGAAAACATGGTTGCAGCCGGGATCCTTACAGAACTGTGGCGTTTTGTACAATATTTTCTGTTTCATACTTTTCATTGTTTTTCACAATTTTCTCCTTCCTCAACTTCACATGTACACTCGATGTTTAAACCATGTGAATCGAACGAATCAATAATACAAGTTACACTTCCAAGGTCGCGAACCTTCATTTTTCTCTGCGTTCAGTGTCGTTGGTGCACACACTTTTGGAGAGTAGAGGTTAACAAAATCAGCCGTCTATTTGAACACATTTCCATACTCATCTGTCGTCAAAATGATCTCTGTTATAACCTCAAATCACTTGGGCGCAACACGACAGATAGTATCTATTGGAAACCTTCATTCTATGTGGTGGGATTCTTGTAGTGGATCTAAACGCTATATACAATTCAGGTGTGAATAAGAAATCAAAGTGATAAAAAATGAAAATAATTGACTCACAGTAGTTCGTGAAGGTGTGTCGTTTAGAGTTCTATCACACGGAATGAAATATCCAATTGATGCAATCTGTCGTATAGTTCCCAAGTAACTTTAGAGGTCACAACGGAGATAATTCCGGTGAAGATGAGTTTGGAAATGTGCTGAAATAAATACGGACTCTTTTAGCCGTTAACTCTCCCAAAATCCGTACGCACGTGACACTGAACGCAGAGAGAGAACACAGAGCTCGCGAACTTGGAGGTGTAATTTGTATTGTTAATTGAATCAACTCACGTGATTTAAACGAATGTAAATGTGAATTTGAAGAGTGTGAAAAGTGTGAGAAACAATGAGAATTATACTGTACAAAACGCTACACTCTAGACCGTCGCACCTTTACGAACTATCGTGAGTCAGTTGCTTTCATTTTCATCACCTCTTGATCTCGTATTCACACCTGAATCGTGAATAGTGTTTAGATCCACTACAGAAGCCACACGACCGCTGTTCACTACACATCTCAATTTGCATTAATTCAAGAGTTTTATAAGGAACCATAGTTGATGACAAATATTCTCTAACGTAGTTGGTGGATGATGATGCGTTCTGTCCACATGAGGTTTTGTTGCGAGCCTAAATCACGCGAACAATATCCAGCACTTAGCCATCTCTGAAGCTTTACATGACAACTATGAACGTGACGGCCTTGTTAAAAGTAATGGCAATGGGCTTTCAAATTTTATTCTTCCATGCACCCTTGTTTAACAGTAGTTCAGCCCTTACACAAGTAAACCACTAAACATTAATAGGAGCTGATCAAAAAGTTTATGGTAGTGCGGCAGCTGTGATCACTTGCAAGTTATGTTCAGTTTGTGTTGAAACAACCACGAAGTTCATTGAGTAAAAACGAACTGCACTATCATGTTTATCATGTCGACTAACAGTAAAAACATTGTTTTGTGAGTGTCAGATAGATCCTGGGATCAGAAAGCTCGCGCATAGATAACTTGCATGTGAATCAAATTACACTAGTCTAATTTCAACACGTAAACAAAGCCCGCTTGTTTTGATAGTTCCATGTAAACAAAAAATCCACTTGCTATCTATCGGTGATAATAAACTTTTATTTGAACTAATACGACAAGCGATGAAATTTTTGTGATTAATTTGACTGTAGCCATCCTCTGGATATCTGTGATATTCGGAGTTAGGGACTACAAATATCCCCAGAAATCGTACTTGAAGTGAAACCTTTCGTGTAAATAATAAAGAGACTTCGGATTGGTTGCTGTTAATAATTGTTACTCATGAGATAATAACCCTCATTTGTAGATGCATGTTAGTATTAAAGAAATTAGTCTGGCACTGGCCAACTCAACATCACATGCAAAGTCGCAAACTGTAAGCTAGTTGAGGCAATACAGAACAAAAAATTTGTTGGAACAGTTCAACAACACAGTACCCAGTCAATTCTCACTATCGAGACACGAGTGACAATGAAGACCAATACTGAGCGCGTTGATCTTTGTTTGTTGATATCGACCCTGGAAAATTGAGTGTAAAAGGAAATCACACTCAGCTAGTAAGTTGTGTTTTTAGCCCCGTAACGTAAACTACTTAGCTTGACTAGCTTGACTAAAATAAAGTAAAAAGAGAAATCAAAGTGTACAACTGAATGCGACTATCAAAATACTGTTTGTTATAATCACTACAAACTTGGTGAATAACTGAAAATGTAACTTTGAAGCTGTTCATCCAATTCTAGTGTGTTATCTTGACGTGAAATATGCATTGGTCCCTTGGCAGACCGCCTGTTGTGTGAGGGTTTGGATAAGCGGTAAACGAAGTACATTTTCATCATAGTGACGTAATCGTGTTTACAGCCACAACATATAGTCTGTTTTTCTGTACCGCCACGAGCCATTGACCTCACATTAGGCACGACCGAATTATCATATGTGAACACTCAACCACTTTCGCTTGTGAATAATGATCAGGTTGCCCGATCGCCTCGAGAGGAGACACAGTTACTGTCTGTTAACTCCAATCGATGACCCCTCGACTAGGACTTCTCTCCAAGTTGAAATCACGGAAATCATTGACTTGTTTAGCGGTTTTTGATTAATGATTGGTAGTGGTGGATTTGGATTTTCATATAGATACTTCTTTTCGAAATGGGCCGACTGGAAAGTCTATGGGAATGCGACAGCTGCGATCAATTGTGGGTGATGTTTAATCTATATGAAAATCTAAATCCCCTAGTACTCATCCTTAATCAAATAGCGCTCAACAAGTCAATGATTTCCGTGATTTCAACTTGGAGAGAAGTCCTAGTCGAGGGGTCATCGATTGGAGTTAACAGACAGTAACTGTGTCTCCTCTCGAGGCGATCGGGCAACCTGATCATTATTCACAAGCGAAAGTGGTTGAGTGTTCACATATGATAATTCGGTCGTGCCTAATGTGAGGTCAATGGCTCGTGG
>LUCH01006663.1:7935-18778 GCA_013368495.1 Paragonimus heterotremus
CGGAATCCCCGTAAGTGTGTGAGACGACAGTTGTTCGCTTTCTCGCGTACGGACCGCCACTGCCGTTAAGTAGGTTTTTCTGTTTATCGCTTACCAATATTCACACTTTGGATCCCCACCTCAAAGTTCTCCAGGGTTAACGAATGGTATACGCAGAAAGTATTCAAGACGTACCCGAGTGAGCCGGTCGCAGTATACATGTTACGCTTTCAATTTATCCGCAAAAGTAGGAACCTGGCTGTTCGTCAGGTACCACTTCATAGTCATACCCGGAAAGGGAAATTCCACGAGCCAACTCGCCAAACTGTTCCCCACCTTATATCACACAGAGGAGCTGCGCATATTACAACATACATGAATTCATTATCAAACATTGTTGAATTTGATTTATTCAGAGAATGAGATCGTTAGCTTGGTCTCGCTGATGTGGCCCATAAAGAGGGCCTGAGTAAGCAGTATGCGTTCATACTAGTGGCTAAATCATTCAAGCTGTGAATAGCTTCTAGGTATGCAGTATAGGTTCACACTACTAGCTGCTCCACCGAAACCGAGGGTCCATGCGGTCTATACGGAAAGACTTCACTCATGCTAACGTTATGCAGTGGAAGGCAGCGGACTCCCGCATCTGACTGCTGATTTCCCACTACCAACAAGTATAACACCACAAAGTCCCCCAAAGTGTCATGACACGGGACTCAGAAAGAACCTGCCTGCATCTTCCCGTCAACCCACCACTGAGCACTGAACATCTACTCACTTTTATTACTAATAAGTTGTTTAGCAGGGCACAATTTCGCTCATCTGGACATTCCGTTGCCTCTCCAGCCATCTTCGACTTGATTGAAGTGGTGCGACGTACCGTCCGGACCACCTGTTTCGAGTTTTTCACTAAGTGAACCGATTTTCTCTGCCAGCTGTTGGATATGTCTAACAGGTTTGCCCCTAGAGGCAACACTATATTACCATTCAGAATTACATACTCTTGTCACAGTGAGATTATAGCGACCGCCTGCCGCAACGTGCACCTTTGTTCTGTTTTCCGGTGTAAGCTTTTCTTCAACCATAGAATCCAGGGGTTTTCGTCTTTCGTTCGCTGCTTTCGGCACATGGCCCGAAAAGTACGTCTGACAGTGTGAATTCATCGCCGCCATACTTCCCTACAAGGGACTGCACGTAGCAGGTCGAAATTCCACTTAATTTTGTTCCGCATGAGCTGGCCACTGATGGACTGTCTACCCAAAATGTGAACCCAGCCTCCACGCTCTCACTCGACAGCTACTAAATTGGTACCACTGGAAGCAATAGCTGCCTGTGGCCTAATTCTGCTTCCGATGAATCGTGACAAGGCCACGCTACATTAGTCTGTAATGAACGAGTAATTTATTTTGATGTGTGCAGCCTAGGATCAAGAGCACGTCAACAACAATCTCTACCTTTTTTCCGGGTCCTGCCTCTCTTCGAGCGAAAGGTTCAAAAATATTTTACCGCAACTTCCTTGAACGGATACTCTGACGGATGGTAGAAAGACCTCCATTTGCGTACCGCTTGAAATGCGACGACAACGGTGGGCTCAGCACTATCTTATGACGTGGTTAATCGTCCAGCCAACGTGTGTGATCTAAAATTGCCACACTAGCGAGCACAACAAATGAGGCCTTCTGGAAAGACCCTTGAACTGATTGTGATATATTGTAACGAGGTCAACGATGTGATAACTATCAGGCAAAACAGTCGTATGCATGATCTCGGAATTGAAAGCTGATAACGATAATCGACCGCCTATCCGTATAATTCCCTGAAACATGATGGGGCAAAACTTTATCGAGAAACTTCGTTGAGATTGAACAAGGACGCTGTCGCTGTTAGACTGCCCGAAAAACAGGGCTAATTTCTTGGAGAGCAACTCCGACTGCAATTATTCAGTCAAGTCCACTCCAGCGGCGTTGGCCTGCTCCAAGATCAGGGGGCCGCTTCTCAAACAGTTATCAGCGCTCAAAATGAAATTTCATTACGTAGTACTTGAACCAGGTAGGCCACCCGATGGTTTTTAGCAACTGAGTCCAGTGTTAATATAGAAATGTTGTCATGCATACTGTTTGCCTGTGCGACAAATTTCACACGACTTGATACTATTTGTAGTTCCGTGTCGTCGAAATCAGTGAGACAATTGAATTCAAGAACTTGCAACCTGAATTGCTTACTCAAGAACTCAGGACCATTTGACCATTTGTTATTCGCTAGGCCTCCCAACAAAACGCGCAAAGCTAGACCAAGTAGATTCTCTTCAGATCTCACGAACCTCTGTTACTTGGGCGTCGACGATTGACAGATCACAGAAGGGCGGCCAGACACAATAGTGTAGAACCGAATGGACACGTTGTATCCAGAGCGGAGAAAAATCATGAAATCAGTCTAAAACAGCAATATGAGGATACCTAACACAGGTTGCAAATGTTTATCTCATGTTTTCTAATGGCCCAGACTGTTGCGACTCATTCTAGTTGCGAGATATTGGTTTTGTATGGTTTAACTCCAGCCTTGGTAAATGGCAAAGTACCGTATTTCGCACCTTCACTTGAGGTAGGGCGGTCATTGGCTATCGCCTCTTAACCTGCCTCCGAATAATCGTAAAAAAATATGCAGTCTGAATAGCTCCGTCACAATAAATTGCAAATACAACATACGGCGTTGAGCTCGGAAGTAGTCAGAATCGTTTAAGTCTGATAGCCAACGTTGCCAATCTTCATGATTTTCTGGGTACAACCGATTGTCCCCGTCGAGACCACTGTTTCACAGACTCCGATGTTTGTCTGGCAGCAACCAAAGCGGGAAAAAGCCCGAAGGGTTGTGTGGCGGAAAAAGTGAACAGCCTCGCCACGTAGTTGATCTAAACGTTATATATAATTCAGGTGTGAATACTAAATCAGAAAGTGATAAAAGGTGAAAACAACTGACTCACAGTAGTTTGTGGAGATGCGTCGTTTAGAGTCCCCTCATACGGAATGGAGTAACCAACTGAAGCAATATGTTGTGTAGTTCCCAAGATACTTTGGGGGTTCCAACAAGGACAATTCCGACGACAGATGGGTTTGAAAATGTGCTCAAATAAATCTGGATTCCGTTAGCCGTTAACTATCCCATAATCTACACACACGTGACGTTGAACGCAGAAAGAGAACACAGGGCTGGCGACCTTGGAGGTGTAATTTTTCATTGTTAATTGATTCGACTCACACGATTTAAACGACTGTATATGTGAATTTGAGGAAAGTGAAAAATGTGAAAAACAACGAGAATTATGCAATACGAAATGCTGCACAAAACGCTACACCCCTCCTAGTACCCGTTCTGACTGGGTGGCACCGAAGGGATGGAAGGCCTTTCGGTTGTCTGGTAGTTCTCTTGCAAGATCATGTTTAGGTCGCTACAGTAATTTGAATACATCGTCTCCACGAACGAGAATGCATATCCGCAGCAGCATCTTTCCGACATCTTTTGAAACTGTTAGTTTGCCTGCGCAGGATCGTACCAATGTGCCTACTTGATTGGTAGTCAAGCTAACGCCCCGATCCAGATTGCCATTCAGGTTCTTCTATCCGCATTCCAATACTACTCGTGATTTCCATGGTTTATTGAGATTTGATAATGGATGGTGCGGCAAGTACCGCCGGCGTAGACAGCTTCGATCTAGGTGAACATGGAGGACCCTATCACCGTACTTACTTTCCAAGTAATGTTGTATCACGCTGACGTACCTCGGAGACACATCATCATCACGATCACACCCCTTATTTAGGCACAAAACGTTTTAGAGCTATTTCGCCACTGTTGGGATTCCTGAGGTACTCATACTCCAATGAAGTGGTACTTCACAGTAGCCTACTGAGTCCAACGTGGACGGCTGCGCCAACGACAAAGCCACCGAATACTCTCTGGAGAAGGTGGGATCACTCGGTGAACTCATTTTCATGTAGGACAGGGATATGTTCGACTGACGGATGCTTTCGCTTGACGTTCACTGATCAAACGTTCGGGCAGTATTCAACCGAAGACAATCCGTACCACGCACGGAGGATGATGACCTCACCACCTTCATGTTTACCAAAAGAAGCGTCTAGCAAGTGTACCAACATACTGGCCTCGCTATTAAAGGAAGTGACGGATCATATGGGCAAGTCATTAACGAACAAATCGCTATTGTCAGCACCCCTCTCGTCCTCAGCTACGAACCTCAGGCTTGGTCGAGCGGTCGTAACTGCGTTGTTGCTATACTGTTGATCGTCGTAACAGGTAGGGTTGAGGCGGTACTAGAAACGTCTGAACAAACCGGGGAGTCTTTCTCCATCACGGTGATGTTTGACACGTTGTTCACTAGGACCTAGATGGTGAAGATTCCGCAAAGAACCACAACTTCCACTGGGATTATTTCCAGGCTGGCCTGCTTGCCAGAACCACTAGCTAAACTACACGTGCTTTGGCGTACCGAAACAGTCGCCACACGTTCATTGGGTTTCGGGTTAAACAGACCACAATTCCGATCACTGCACCCAACTGTACTGCACCTGTTGCTTCGCTTGCAGTGGATTGTTACGTGGGAGGGCTTGAGACAGATACCACATCCATCCTTCCGTCAAAAGGTTTCTCTTCTGCTCGACACTCATTGGATGGATTCAGGACAGAGCTGAAGGACATGAGCCGGCTTACATGGGGATAAGTTATTCGTAAGATGTGATACGCGCAGCCTATTTGCCGTGAGCGTCGGGGTCCTTGCCTGTCTGTTTACACCCCTTGGTGTACCTAAATTGTCTGTGCCATTCATCAGAGCTGGTTTAGTGGTCACTGTCGCAAACGACCTTGACAAATATGCGGCTAACAATTCAGGCACGCTGTGGGTCAAACTTGTGGAGATCTTTTAACATAGGCTAGTGATCAGGGGCCAATGCATGGTCTACGGTCTCTGCCCATTTGTTCCTTATGTTACTGGCAGTGACCCAACTAGTCTCTCTAAGCTAGCTACGGGGTTCATGTCTGAGAGGTAGTTCATCTGCGTTAATACTACCCCACGGATCTGCATCTTATTAACAACTTGGGAAAGACATCTACCGTTTTGTATACAGTCATTCCCCTGGGTACACAACCAGTAATTTGGGGACGGACGACATGGTATGGCTGTCCGAACAAATATGCTAGTATTTCGCGCGCTCGGCGATAGGAGGAGGTTGGCGGGAACAAGAGGCACATTTCCCTAGTATCTCTGGCACGACCCCGGCAATAAGGTAACAGGTGAAAATTCCGTTGGCCGTCGGCTGTCACCTTCACCTCAACATGGCACACAAGTTGCCGAGGGAACTCCAGATAATTTATGCGGTCATCATCAAAGTGGCACGGCTGAACTCTAAGAAAATCGAGACTAGTGACTGTTGAGAGAAAATTATACAACGGATGGCCCGGCGTGAGGTGCTTGTTGGGCTGCGCTGGTCTTACTCCCGGAACCAACCTTACGTTGTAATTCTCCAAGTACTGCCCTACTCGTTCACCCCGATCAGTTAATTGCTCCCTCTCGAGGTCAACGTTATCATGTGCATCCTCATTTTGAGCTCTATCGAGCAACAGTCTTGCTTCTTCAACTTCCGTTTTAGCCTGCGCCAAACATGGTCTCAGCTAACTTTGCGCTCCTTAAGCTCAGCTAGCAACAAGGTAGACCCAGCCTGCAGACCATTTAGACTGCGTACGGATATTTGACAAACAGTAGCCAGGAACTAAAGCAGCACCGACGGAACAGCGGGATTACGAAATACTGCTCGGGTTCCGTAGGTTCAGACTTCTTTGCCATCGATGAAAATTCCTATTTTCGCCAGATTAAGTGCTGCAACCATTCACGCTCGGTCGTTGGGTTACGCCTAGACCGGAAACGGATTCAAGATTTTGAACAGGATTGAACTAAAAATTTCTATGGTAGTATTAAAAAAATGTATCAGTAATTGCAATAGGTAAATCTGAATTGTTCACAATGATAGTGTCGTTCAACAAAATAAACCGTTCCGAACTGGACCAGCAGGGTTAGAGGTGAACCGTCATGTGTGCAGTCCAGACCAATAATCATTGCTTGCACCGCAAACTGATAGGGACAAATCAGTTCGATGAAACAAAACAGGGTGGGTAAAGTGTGCGGGTTAGATGTCAGGCCGGTGCGTAAAACAGGGAATGCAAACAGACGAAACTAATTTAATCGGTTGGGGGACCAACAAATTCGCGGAGGATGCACATTTTTGATCACCCTCGAGTGAACTTTAACACTCGTTCATATTGTCACCCCAGTTATTTTTGCCTCTCACATAAGTATGCATTATTCTGAGCGCCGTGGAGGGTTAAATCACCATATTTAACACTTTCCGTCTGTAATTTCCTTGAGTGGCTCACAACTCCTAATATTTTCCAACATACTTACGTTCGTCCCGCTCAAACCGGACCTTCGGCACCTATTCGCTAAGGCTGAATTTCACTTTACCGTTCGCCATTAGTAACAATAGCTTAAGTGATAGTTTTGTTTTAGTAGTACATACGTTGTTCATCTTTTGTGGAAATTTATATCACAAAAGATGGATTTAATTTCGGTAAATAATTGGTCTAAAAATGCCGTATTGAAACCAGCTTCTATCGGCGTACCTTCAATTAACCCAGTTGCCTGCGTTGAGTGCTGGACGATTGTTGTGTTTCATAGAACGTCGGTGACCACGTTTCATATCTTTATTTATTCCAATCTCGTTGACCCTTCTTTCTACAAGGGGAACCTTCTTGACAGTGGTTGAGAACCTTTCTTGCAAAGACTGACACGACGATTCAAGTTACGCACACGACGAATCATTGCCCCCACGGACGTCAATCTTGATGTATTATCAAATCTTGCCATCATTTACTTGTGGAAACTTGCTCTGGCGTAGTATTTCCTTCTCAATTCTCATTGCTGGACCTTTGTTTGTGTATCATGGTTTCATTTACGCTTGATCTCTTCAACACTAAACAATTGTTACATTTCATCATATTCACGTGAACCGTTAGTTTCGGAACTTGCAACTTTGGTGGATTCAATATTGAGATTTGTTGTTATTTCCTTCTGTTTGGTTTTTAATACTTTTCTCGTACTTCGGCACCTTACTGACAAGAAACTCCCCAACACGACTGTCTTCCCTTGTGAATAAAGATTGGACGCTTCGCGGACTCAGAATTTATAGTTGATTCCTGAATCACAGTCTCGACTATTCTGAATCAGGCCTACCGACAGACGTTGCGAGCAGACTACACGTTGTTCAAACAACCATTAAGTGTTCGGGCTCAACACGTACCGCCGTACCTGTTCGCATTACTTTGTGAAGGTAAATTTACCACGAATCACTGACATCAAAGTTAGTGTTGGTGTGGGTATCCCGGTTTTACTCGTGACAGTATACTGAATGCGTACTTTCTTCAATACTGTATGTTACATTCGTTAGGATTACAGTGTTTTAGCCATTGCTGTTGAAAACGCAGCCCAACCAGTCCGACGCCTGTTTGAATTCTGAAAATCGATGGAAGTTTCCGTTGACATCCATCCTCCCTGGTGGACATCATGAGGTTCTGTTGATGGTTTCCTAACGTCTCACTCCCTGAAGCTTTTGCTTACTGCAGTTAAGTCCGCTCGTATAGGGCGGGTAAATCAATACATGAAGTTTGTTTGCGGATGCGCCGTTTTCTTACTACGACTTCCGACTTACGTTAACATAAGGCTGGGAAAACCCTGGTGTTCGAACTAAAAAGCAACGAATTAGCTTCGCGATGATATGTACAAGTCCGGGTTTACATTTCTCTAACGCAATTCACCGCAAATAATGGCAAAATCACTTGTTATAGCGATTTTGTCATTGGCTGGGCATTTCTTCTGGCCTGAACTTGATTATCACTTCGCACATTGTTTCGAAAATAGTGAATCGACGCGGCCCCACAACTTTAAGTGAAATGTCCAACAAAATCTTGATGGGTTTTCATAACGCATAAGTCTAATTCAACTGCGAACTGTAGTCATACCCTCAAAAGACGCCTCATTTGCCACCAAATTTTAACATCTGCCACGTTGTACTTTGATGAGGTATACACACATGGCGTTAAATTTTTTTAAAGGTTGACCTCACTCAGCCCGGCGTGCTTCTCAATGATATGTGCAGAGATATACATCAAAACGGTTTTCTCGTGAACAATATACCGAAAAGTTGCCGCCCGAGGATCGAAACCCTTGATTCCCGGGCACTACGCCGAAACTATCCGCCATACGGCTTACTTTTCTGCAGAGTGATGAACATATTCTGCTTTACTTGCATTCACATCATTCTGCCTTCCGTACCGAAGATGAACTGTTTGTTGGTTCTTACGCCGCCCAATTTATCTTTCTGGGGCTACTGTCTAGTAAGACACCAATTGCTAACGAATGATGTCAGTTGCACAGACTTTACTCTGTTGTATAGGACACGTTTTTTGCCCATTAGTTCTTTGGGCACAGAACCGGCTAGCTTTGAGTAGGCCTTTGGTAGCACGCCTTGTCTTGCCCGAATAAAGAGGCCCAGAGCCACCCTGATGGGCTACGTATAACTGGATTTTAAGAGATTCCATAAATATGTTACGATATACAAGCATGTACTTCCGCTTACGAACGACCCACTACTTCTACCTGGCCTCTGTTGCAACATACAGTGTGTCTCAGTGGGTTCGCGCCTAATGGACTTTCCAACGTCCTGTCTATTAAACGGTAAAATGCAATGGCCTGTCACGGAATCCATTTAGCTATCCCTTATTGTTGAATGACTTGAACTTGCCTCGATGGCGGTTTTCTCGTCGTATAAACTATCCAAGTCTTTACAGAAAATTACTGAGTCTAGCATTGCAACTCAAGTGAAACTTGTTTACAAAGGATTGTTTAAGTTCCATGCACATTGTAAAATATCGTGTGACACATGAGCTCTTGCAAACCAATCATATCCGCAGTGTTCATTCATCAACAGGTTTTAAGCCCGTTTGGTCAAGAAATTTAAATCGTAGCTGACGCTTATGGACCAACAAAGACTACTGAAATGAAACTCACATTTATCTTCGGAATTGGGCATAATACCACATGAATATAGTTTTACCTTCCCGCCCCTTATTGATTACGGCTTGCCAGGTGAACCGGTATGTATCTGCACTCTTAAGAACTTCACGATATTTCGCCTTCAGGTTGACAGAAGAGCACCGATATCCTTCAACGATCTGCCGGTGAAGTGAGGGCAGTCAAATATTTATGTGCACATAACGGATACTTGGAATCCATTCGCTCGTAGAGCGCGCTTGTCCCAACAAAACGCCCGGAATGCCCCAGTTTTGAGGATCTGGGCGACACAATATTACTTGTCTCTATTTACAAACCAACAGCTTACTGGTCTTGAGGACTGACGCTGACCAGTGCTATTTTTCTACAAACTTCGGTAAGTTAGTGGACGTCTTCTCATTCCTAGCTTGGTTAACCTCTAAACAACTGCTTTCCGTCTCTCTTGTAAATGATAGGGCAATTTTTCAACTATCCTGAGCAAGCTGGCTAAACGGTTAGGTTTTACGCCTCAACCCAACTTTATTAACACCGTCTGCACTACCTCAGTTGTCCACGTAGAACGTCGACGCCGCCAGCGGAAATTTTATAATCCTGACGAAAACTCCCATATTTGCTGCTTGCATTATATCAAATTGTTGGTGCAAAATCATTGTAGTATCCGTAACTCCAATCTTATGACAAGAACTGGAGGTGTTTATTTGCCTTTTCCGCTCCTCTCAGACAAACGATAAATACATGGGGTCCTTTGACACTTCGCCCATTAAAATTCGCTACGTTAACATCACAAATCCCTGCAGGAGCAAAATAATTATTTGATGGTCCAATAAGGGAGCCTTTTCCACTTTCCCGAAAAGTGGTCTCAAGCTTCACGTATACATGTGCCTGTTTTAACAATTCAATAGGATTTGGGCTGAATGGAGTTTCCGCAATGTGGCATTCGCGTCCGCCGTTGTCGGCGCGTTACCTGTCTACCCGTGCACGCGTGTGTGTCCCGCTCTCTCTCACCCCTGCCCCGAACGATCCAATCATGTTACTCATACAATCGATTGGTTGACTATTTGTCTTATCTATGCCTCATCGTTAATATAATTCATTCTCTTGTGTTCGATAAAGCTACGCGCTATTGTCGTCACGTGTTCTTATTCTACTCTGGGCTGACTACGTGTCAGAGCTCGCAGTTGACGTGTGTTCTAGATTGTAACAAGTAGTTACTACCGATAGAGGCGCGCAGTTCCAATGCCAGCTCTTCCGTGATATGACGTGTATGCTTTGCTGCGAACACACTAAAATGGCCGCATGTCAGCCCTCCTCGAATGGTCCAGTGGAACATTTCTACCGGCAGCCGAAAGCATCATTAATCGCCCAATCTTCAAAGCACAAATGGACGGAGTGCCTTCTACTTACCGTGTTAGGTATCAGATCAATCGTTAAGGAAGATCTGGGAGTCACTCCGACAGAATTAATCGATGGAGCAAGTGTGCGACTGCCCGGTGAGTTGTTCCAAGATTCACCTCACATAACTGGCCCGATGGACTGCATGCAAGACCTTCGGAAACATATGGAGAACTTTCGGTCAATCCCTACGCGGAAGCATACATGGCCCACTCACATTCCCCGTGAATTACGTACATACACACATGTGCCTGTCCACTGTGATTTGATAAAGCTTTCACTGTGACCTCCATACTCTGGACCATTCAGGGTAATATCACGCGATGACAAGTTCTTCAC
>LUCH01006664.1:28663-40199 GCA_013368495.1 Paragonimus heterotremus
AAAGCTTCGCTTTTTGCCACCTCTAATCAGGCATCGAATGAAATTCATCCCTTTGTCCTTCTAGGGATCAGAAACACTGAACGCTGATCTGCAGTGAACCCCAGCAGTATTGGTCTATGGCTGCACTTTGCGTCTGCCGGTGAATTTGTTTCACCCCCTCCGTTAACATCTTCTGTTCCTTCAACCTTTGCTTCCACATTATCTCGATATATGTGGCATATCCAACCTACATCTCCCTGTTAACAGAATGGGCCAGTGCAAATTCACGATGATTTGGCCACCTGTTCACATGCATCCGTTCATGCGACGAAGTACGCAAGCTGCTTCAGCCCCCTACTCGGGCCATTTCAGACTGCTTTGACGAACACCAAAGCACTTCACAATCGACCGTCAAGGTTGCCATGACACCGTTTCCGTCGATCGTCTGAAAGTCGCCCACGTAGACGATGACATTGTCCGAGCCTCCCCTCAGCCATCTGTGGTGGCCCCCGTCCCTACACCGTCTTATTCGCCGGATACCATCGCGTCACACGCGATCGGGAGGTTGCGTTGACTTTCCAGTACGCTTTGTGGATGTTGTTTGCCACACGTAATTTTTACCCGGTAATCTTCTCATTTTAGAGACCAAAAAACGCAAAACACAACTAACGACAAAAATACCCTCGAAACTCCCAGATAATATAAACCAGCGTTTGTTTTCCGAGCGACGTAGTGATAGTGTCAGAAATTAGAAGCAAGCCCAACGTCTCGCGTGGTAACCTAAAAATGCGTGGCAGCGCTAACATTTCAAGGGGTTGCAGGGATGACATAACTGGCTGGCCGTTCTATGTGATTTTCAAATAGCGGACGCCTCCTTTGCTGTGACCCAACTGGTTCTCGGGGTATCTGGCCAAAGGGTAAAATATCCAGCGCGTTTCCAAGATCAGATAAAGTGAGAAGATTTGGTGTGAAAACAACACGAGGTGAAACGATAAAAGATACAAGATACTTCAGTCTTTTGGAGGGTTAGTACAAAGATAATCCTGTTAGAGAAGATATTTTAGTGCGTACGTGTACTTAATTAACGTTTCCTTAGGTATGCTCAGAAATACCAGACGCGAAATAAAAATACAAATAATTGCGGAGACCGAAAATATATTGTGCGATAATTACAAATGGTCTCCGTTAGTGCTGGACGACACCGATGCGCGAAATAGCTAGAGAGGCCAAGGATCCGACCGCCGAGCGCGCGAGCAAGCCGGGAAAAGTGGATGGTGAGATTGGCGCGCATGGGCCGACAGGCATGCAAACAAACAAGCGCGATCTCGCTCATCAGGCAGACGGCAAGCAAAGATCCTTAAGGTCATGTGTATAATGTGAGCTAACATTTTAGGAAGGATTTTACACATCGTACAGCAGGCAGAACGGGAGTATCTCCAGGTCACTACAATATGGCTTCACAATTTCTCCTCTATCCCATCTTCAGACAAATTATATAGATTTGTTATATAGGAAGCCTGACTGGTTTTCGAAGCCCGGCGTCGGATTTGTTATACTTTGCCTGATACGCTTGTTCTTCTACTTGGTATGATGATAAATTTTGAGTTAATTGTGGCAGGTTTGATACACCTGTAGGAAGTCGATTCTAAAACTGTTTTTAAATTTGGCGAGATTTCTGTTATGGCTGAAAGCAAAGCTCAAAATATAAAGCCAAGAAAGTGAAAATTTTCCTTCGGTGTTCATCAGTAACAAATTACTTAAGTGTTTTCTATTGGCCGGCCACTATTTATCGATGAGTTCCGTCGATGACCACTTTCTTCTACCCCTTTTACTCGTTACCATCATTTGAAGAACCCGTTTGCTCGTCGGCTATCTTTCGGCGAATGCCTTCCTTCTACGATCAAATAAAACCGGCAGGCCGGTTGCGTTTATATATTGGGTTTTATTCGTTATTCCCAAAGACTTACGCTGACGTTTTTTGAACTTTAACCATGATGAGTGGTTCTCTTACAACAACTAATGGCCCCATAAGTTTTCAACGTGATCATTGTTAAAGTAGCTGCTTGCGTTGAGTATTTGACGGTTGTTGTTTGTTTTACAGGAAGTCGGTGACCACATTCCCTGTCTTTATTTATTCTCTTTTGTTTATCCTTCCCCTTCTTACATTACAAATATTCTTGGTAGTGATCACGAGCTTCTCTTGCAAAGACTGACATCACCATTCAGGCTACGTGCACGACAAACCATTTCTCCCACGAACAATAGACCTGACACCTCATTGAATCTTGATATCGCTTACTTGTGGGAGCTTGTTTTTGCGTAGTTTTTCTTTCTTGCTTCCCACTGTTGGGCCTTTGTTTATATGTACCTTGGTTTTATTCGCGCCCGATCACTCCGCCGTTACGCGACTTTTGCATTTGGTCATGTTCATATGAAACGTTGGTCTCGAGACTTGTATATTTGCTAGACTCAATATCGGGGTTTGTCGTTATCCAGTATTCAGTTTACACTAATTTTCTTATGCCTTGACATCTCACCAATAAGAAACTCATCAGTATGACCGTCTTCCTCCCTGAATCTCAATCGACTGCTCGCCGGGCTTAGAATCGACAAACGCTTGTTGTTTGTAGACGCTACTCTCCCAGATCCACCCTTTCGACAGACGTTGCGAGTAGAGTGAACTCCGATAGAACAACTACCACATGCCCGGAATTAACAGCGCTCGATGAATCCGTTTTCATGGAGGTCAAATCCATCCGCCGGTTGTTTGAAGGTTGACGATTGACACTTACAGTGGCCGAGCGGATCCAATTTGATACATATGAAGCACGAAGGTGTTGTCCTAGTTATCAGCCGTCTGAAGTTCCCCAAGAACAACTGAATCTTTGAGAGGGCCTGCCGTGCACCTGTCTGTGGAGGATAGTCCTGTCTCTTATCTCCAGCAATTAACCGCTTGTCCCCAGGTGACTCAAATTGATGACGACATCAAAACATTTTTGAACTTTTCTACTGCTCCTGTCTAATTTCATTCTCTGCCTAAACCCTTCCTTCTAAAGGTTTCCTTGATCTTCACAAGGACGTGACTGAGAATAGTGTGTTGCCCGCCGTTTTATATGATCATGGTGTGCTTTGGGTCTCTAGAGCTAAGCAAGGACCAAGCTCAGTGGTAGCTGTAAGGAAGGTGGCATCCCCACTTGAAAAACGAAGTGTGTATCCAAATTCCCTAATCTTGCCCTAGCTACAAATCGGGGTTCACCTGAGCGACATTTGTCGGTGAACGACAAGGTCCCTGATGAACTGCGTCTAAAGGAAGGGCAGCCAGAGTTCATTAAGGCACGGATAGAATTTAGCAAGGGGTTGGGTGAGCGGTCTGTGTTTAGTAGGACTGAGGAGCCTTCTAGGAGGACGGATGCAGGTGTTTTCTCGTCTTGCCCGTCAAATTGACCTCAGAATTGTGAGCTTCGAGGGGATCTACAGAGGAATGTACGCGCAAATTAGTTACCAGCGTGAGCTTGCTGAAATTCAGGCTAGAGCACACTGAAAATTTGCCTTCGAAATTCCATAGTTATGTGCGAAATTTCGAGCTCAATACGGCCAACAGGTTAAGTGACAAGGAACAGAAAGTTTCTCGCCTGATTTATTATTGCAAGGGCCGACCTAGGGTAGCTATCAATCATTGCGTACTGCTGCTCATCGAAGTAGGATTTACTGAGGCAATCGGACTACTAAGGTAGCAACTTGGAAGGCTCCATGAAATGATTCAGGCCGCCACCAAGAACGCGGTTACGAGCCCGAGGGTAGTCATGGGATAGATTGGGTACTTTCAACGTTTGGCTTATCAGATAAAGAGATTTCGGTTGACTTCCTTGCCGAACCATCCATCCCAGTCAAACTGTCAAACCAACACTCTGCACATGGTGGATAGACTTCCTCGCTCAATGCAAAGGAAGTGGGCAGAGTTGGCTGATTCTGTCATAAACAATGGTCAGAAACCCCCTTTCAACGACTTACTTGAGTTCACAGGTAGGCGAATTTCAGTTCCTTTTAACCTGTATTGTTAGCTTACCGCCTGATAAGGCCACGGCCACATCAGCGAAACTGAGACCGGGCGGTTTTACGTAGATTCACAATGAATACGCCGTATGCGTTTTCTGAATGAAGTATCGCACTGCTCACACGTATTAACTGGTGGATGCATGGGCAGATGTCGAATTACTTCTGCATTTGACGTCGGCGACCTTTCTTTACACCAAACTCTTTTATTCTCAAAGCTGCAATGATTGTGGAGCCTTGAACTTATGGTACCAGAATAATATCACGCTATTTGGGCCTATCTTTAACGTTTGGTTGGAACGTCATTTTTATCGACTTTTGTTTATTTATCACCAAAATGAAGTTAACAAAAACTTTGGACGTTTAGCTGGCATGAGTAGAAGGTTATCTACGGACTACTCCCTACTGGCATCAGACGTTTATTGAACACGGCTTGCTGTCGTTGTCATCAATCCACAACTTCGCCAGCCAATTTATAGGGAGACTCGTTTTAGCCTGCACATACATAACAAAATTGGTAAACCCGGCCTAGCCATTTCTGGTTACTCATATTATTTTGTGTATCGTTGTTTTTGAAACGTCTCCACTCGGTCTTGAAATTGAGGGTGCATTTACCGAGGCAATCACTGGCTTCTGACCCTTCAAGTATTTACCGTTTATCTCCTGTCATGGGTTGGAAGCGTCGGGGCTTTCTTGGGGATGCTTGATGTTAAATATCAGCGTAAGTTACATTTTCGCACAGTTCAGTCCATTCCAGCGGGGATTACACAGAAACTTTGCGACGCAACTCATGAACCTACTGCGAAAGATGCCTTAGTGGATTTAGGTAGACCGTTGAATAGGGAGTAGTTGAATCAACTGTTTTTCGGTACTGAGCTACGAGATCGTAAACTGTCTCAGTTGCCTCGTTATAACGAACAGCTGCCAGGACTCCAAAAAATAGATAATTCTATTTGTTGACAGCTCTGGTTAAGAGTCTGTCTCAGTTTTATCACGAAATGTGGATATCTGTCAACTCCATAATACACAATTTGTGACTACCGAATGTGTAGAAAAGTTGCTGAAAATTATTCCATCATCCAACCCAATGTCTGTCGCCCTGCCTACCCCACCTAGAAAACCACAGAACAGACGATCGGATGCACTCAGGTTGCAAATGTGACTATTAATCAATCACATTTCACGTAGGCGCCAGTCATCATCCAACACTCGTCTAGTTAGTCGTCAGCGAATTCATATACCGACAAGGAGTGCTTCACTTCTTTGTGATCAGCAAAACCTTGGTCACCCTGGAGGAAACTGTGGACGGGCCTGTTTACTCAAACCAAAACGATCAGTAGACGAGTTATCTCTGAAAACGATTACACATAACACTATCCGGTGGCTGTTTCTATCTCTGATTCATGTGGGACAGTGTAAAAATGTGTGGTATGTCTCTGTCACTGTCATCCTGCATACTGTCTAGTTTATTTTGTAGTGGTTATGCTCGTCATTTTTACCTGACCTAGTGCCCAGTTTTGTGACGGACAGTGATCCAGTTTTGGGCTCGTTACTTCTCTGACGATAATAATGAGTCTCATGATCGGATTTCAGCTACAAAAGCCCAATCAAACTGCCATGGTTAATTGTCGTTCCGATGACCGGTGGCCTGTTTCTTCGAGTGTAGACATCGCCGATAGTCATCAGCATGCCTTCATTTTTGGCTCCAGTCCTCATCATTCTTCGTAGGTCTATCACCTGAAGTTATAGGTAAAGCCCGAAGAAATTCGGCCTGTACGTTTCTGGTGCATAAACGAATCCTTCAGCAATGTCCCTTGTTTCCTAAATTTGAATCACTGTTACCTGCGGCCCAAAGTGCGTTTTGCCCAAGTCGTGGCACCCTTTACCTTATTCCTGACTAAAGAAATCACCTTCGTTTTTCAACTGATCACGAAGAAGCCCTCGATGACTTGCGCAAAATACTCCATAAAGGGTACCTTTTGGAATTTCCGGACACGCTTGCTGACGCAAGTTGCCTCATCGTAGACAATGACACCAGCGATGGGCCACTGAAACTAACTCCTCCCAGCAAACACCAGATGGATCAAGACGCGCGATTTCTGCTATCAGAAGAACTTTTATTCGAAGGGGGTGGAACTAGTGTACGCCGTGCGAATAAATGGTACTGGTACACCTAACCGAATAGTTCAGACACTACTTCGTTGTGCCTGCTTCCCTCACATGCGGAGCATCCGTCACTTCTGTAGGTATAACACTTCCAGGAACCAGCAGTCCAGACTGCAAGCTGGCAAAAATATCTTCAGGACTACCACCTTCAAAATCAACGTCGCCTTGGGAAGAATCACGCGAGTGCTTTACAGGTGATTTAATATTCGTCGTAACATTACAAGCTCCAGGGAAGCAACAGTCCGTGCAGACGCAGTCCCAGGACCCTGATCTACATCCGGTCTATCGAAGGTTGTTACTAATTCAAAGTCAACTTTCTGAACAAGGGGCCGCGGGAACCCGCCGGGGGATAATTGTCAACGGACACTGATGGACTTGTGTACCTGCGGCAAATTATGATATCCACCCCCGCGGTCATGAATGATCAGTATCGTCTCCATTAAGAACCTAACCATTCGGATCGAGTTGGAACCAATGACGCAACAGGATGAAGCGTTTGTGGACCACATAAGAGGCGGGTTGACAGTTATATTGCCTAGAATGTCCGAAATGTGCGCAATTTAAGGGCTTGAATCAGAGTAAGCATGCGTCAATGTAGTTTACGCCGACAGGGATCCTTGATAAGATGGTAGGGGTAGATATCCCATTGTTACAAAATGAAGTTGGGGGAATTGCGTTAGTTCTTATCCAAAATTTTACTACTTGTTGTAAGGTAGCTCAAATCTTGGCCACAGACGCCTGAAAGGTTGCTGAAACGATGTTATGTGAACAGAGCCACACTTCGACACACCACGCTCACCAATTCCTGACGAGGGACCCAGTTTTTTGAGGAGGTCGACGGAGAAATGTCATATTTCGAACATCGAGCCCAAAACCACAGTTTGCCATCCGAAAGGCGACGGCCTTGTTGAACGTGCCAGCGACACGCTAACTCCTCACTTCAGGCTTCTTTCGGTTATGTTGCCTGGCGTAGTTGGTACATCGTACCGTGTCGCTGCCTTTCGGCGTGCCACGTCGCCGTACGTGTTTGCACTGATCAAACTCCTCATCTTACGGCTTGGAAGCGGGAATTTTGATTGACATTGGACACCTTCGCCTCGAATGTCAACCAGGAGTTCCTACTGGAAACGGAGCATATTTGCCACATGCACTCAATATTTCATGTAGTCACCACGTAAAAAAAAACGCGCTTGGGCGCGGCCGATGATATTCGGAAAGCTTACACTAAAAAAGAGAGTTAATGGGGGCGAATTTTACACTGGAGACAAACTGTGGTTGCGTGATTTTGTACATTCTCCAGGAGTTTCACCTAAACTTCTGGAGGAAATCAAGGGCTCGTAAGTTAACGACAAGACGTTTGCCGATGTAACTCGCTACCTAGGACAACTGGGTACAACCAGGAGGTCGCCTGTCGTGTGTTTTATTCACCTGAAAAAAGACGACTCTGCCTGGAGGCGCTATGTAAAGCCCCCACTGCGAGCGGAGAGCCTGTAACAGTAATGTCGCGAATCACATTGTGTTCCCCGACAATCGGTGCCTTTTGCTTCCTCACTGCAGGTTTCACAACGGTCACGTAGTTGGACCAGGCAGAATAAACATAAACGGCATGGATAGGCAGACTATTTTAAAGCGCTTAGTTTATCGGCTGGTATAACATTCAGTTCACGTCTAAAACTTTTCTAAGAGTTTGTGTGTCCAACTGAGTGGCGGTGGTTACGGTGTCCCGCTCACCAGTTCTGCAACTAGCTCTCAGACAATTCGAGTGGTGATGGTAGAGCCTTCTGCCTTTTGCACTTTGGACTTCTGCATCAGTTAAGTGAGTTTCCTAGTCGTGGAATATTACGCGCAGTACTCAACGTACACATGGAAAACTTCCAAGACCATTTATTAGCGAATTTGGAAGAAGTCTCAAAATGTTTTGTCAAGAATGTGTTAGAGAGCTTAGTCTCTTTGAGAGTTATTTGCTGTCTTTTTGAACAGCTTGCTTCCGGTCCGTTTCCACATTTTTAACGTTTTTGGGAGTTTAAAAATGTCGTGTTATTTCATGTAACAAGTTGGATGTTGTTCGAAAGGTTTCTCCCAAGTATCCAAAATATAACTGCTGATGGTCCATTCCATTTGTTGTCTTTCGCCCATTTATCCATCAGTAAACTGGCAGCTACAAAGGGGTGGAGTAATGTTACCTACCTCCGGTCACTACCCCAGTGGTACGTTGAAACATTCAGCCGTCCCCTGAGTGATCTTTCAGTGTTCCAGTTGGGACACACACCAAAAACCGTTAGCAAACTCTTTATCGCACCCTTTGTACTGAAATGGGCTTCAGTAAGTACGCATTCTATTAAGGAGTTAATCATAACCCGTTTTTGGCACAAGAAAGTTTTGTTTAAACTCATCAACACACTCGATTTCACAGCGCGCCTAGGCAGCAGGACGTCCGTCTTGGATTTCGCTGTGCACCTTGGTATGTGGTATTTTTACCTGCAAGTTGGTTCCCTCAATGCACATGACTGACAGGTTCCACATATTAATTGTGCTGATGTAAGTTTTGAGATTTTTTGGGTGAGATTTTTGTATCTTTTTTATTAGCTGAGATATTCCATTTCTAATGTGCGCAGGGTGTGGATTCTGCACAAGTTCAATGGAATTTCCCACATTATTCCGGGTGCATTTCTAAATGAATATTTCGTTTACTAAAACAACTGTAAGGTCTTTATCAGATTGTTGAAATAAGTAATCATGATATCTTGCCTATTGGCCGAGATATTCCACTTCTACTGCGTGCTAATAACTTGTTTCTTTTACAGACTTCAAGAGCTAGAATGAACAATAAGCTCCTGCAGATGTAAACGAAGAACTGGATGTTCATTTTAATTTATCAGACTACTTAGTAACTG
This sequence comes from Paragonimus heterotremus, assembly GCA_013368495.1. Lineage (NCBI taxonomy): Eukaryota > Metazoa > Platyhelminthes > Trematoda > Plagiorchiida > Troglotrematidae > Paragonimus > Paragonimus heterotremus. The sequence continues at coordinate 37,756 of LUCH01006664.1, forward strand.
CCCGCGATCTGTTTATATTTCACTATAAAAATTGTTCAATCATAACGGTTTTTTCACTCATTCGAAGATATGCGAACTTCGTTGCTGGTTTACTGGAGGCAGATGGTAGATTTAATCGTGGTTGAGCATATTAGACACTCGAAATGTAGGTGGCACTTGATTAAATCGTATTGCAGGGCTGCGCGCAAATTTTCTGCCGAACGTCCCCTGAGTGTTCCCAAAGCGTCTCCTTAGAACTCTCAGGAATCATTCGGGGAACACTCAGGGAACGCTCAGAGATCACCCAGGGAACGGTCGTGCTACTAGGGTACCAGCATACTTCGTAGACACACGTTGGCTGCATCGATATGCAATAAAATCAGTTGGAAGATCAACTGGATGAAATCCCGCCACTTTCTCGGAAACCCGACCAACTACCCTATCAAAGTCAATGAATGTGTACTTTAGCGCCCTGATTTTACAAGTTTATTTCGCAAGTCTTCTCCTTCTAGCAACTTGACTAAACTAACCGAAATTGTGTAATCAAAAGCCAAGTTCAAAATGAAAAACTTTTTAACTAAACCATCACCCGGTTCAGGCTTAATGTGCATACGACGTACGCCAACGAATCAACAGAATCACTAACATCCCCTTTTGCTTGGTTTTTGCTAATTGGCCATCTGTCATAAATTTGGAAGCAGCCAACATTCATGCCAATCTTCACCGGCGGGTGTAGGGATGACCCGGCAAACAATAGGTCATTTGCCTTGTTTCCAGTGTTTTCTAAAGTCGTTGAGACTATAACAAATGACTTTCTTAAGATAAAAGTTGAATACCTTCAGCTTATCCCCAGGGAGCAGTATGGCCTTTGTCACGAAACTATCAATTAATCATGACTTTTAGACAAAGGCTGCCGAACTTGTACCACCTATAGTCGTGGTTCGGCTTAACTGCTCCAAAGCCTCTGAAAGGGCTGATTACTCTGTCTTGCAACGGAAACTCAATAGTCACAGCCCTGGTGAGCGTAACTGAACAACTACCTGACTGAACGTAGGTTCAAATAGAAGGTGAATGGACAGCTGTTACGCTGAGTCCCTGCCGACAGGGGCGTTCAGCAAAAATCAATCTCGTGACCCCCAACATTCACTATTTTTTTGGATCACCCAGCAAAGTCGAATTACCAGTGTTGCTGTACGCTGATGATACAAAACTATGGTGGGCTGTGGATTGCCTAAAATACGTGTTAGTCTCAGGAAACAATTTAACCTGTTTAAACTAGTGGTCCATGGGAAATAATTTGTCGTCCAATGTCAACAAATGTAGTCATGCACATTCGCCGCCATAACTGCGATGACCACCACTTTTGCGATACAAAGCTAATCGTGTCAGTAAGCAAGTCAGGCTTAGGAACAACAGTGACGGACAGTTGAGGTCTGTCCACCAGTTAATCAACCAAGTTAAAACGGCAGCAAATGATACCTAACCTCTAGAAAATAATTTGTAACATTTTCCACCCTGAAGCACTTCCGCCATTTTCTTCTTCATAATCCGCTAACACACGGAAGATTTCCCTTACCTTGAGAATGGCTGGGCACCAAGTGAGTTTTCAGAAATGGGTCAGTGAAAGACGTGAGGCATAGGGGGATTCCTCGCCCAAAAACACTGGCAAGAATAAGTCAAAACGTTCTGTGGCTTCCCTAGACGTGATTTTCTGATTTGTGCCTTCCGCGATTAGTGCACAGGTAATAGGACGTGGTGTTATATCATGCCTTATTGTTTTGAAACGTTTCCAGCCTATACTTCTTCACAACCACCGTTGCGCTTTCACTAAAACCATCTTGCCCAGTATCGTTCGACCCTCTCTGAACAACATCTACGTTTGGTTGTTTCGACGTGTTAATTTCCCGTCGTCTGGAAATTATTATGCACGGTCGTTTCTTCCTACTTCATTTTAACAAGCGTTTCCGTGCAACAGGATGTGAGCAACTTATCAATTGTGATATTCGATGTGAGCGCTTCCGTAAACTCTGAATCGTCTTCATAGACTTGCTCATATGTTTTTGGAATTGGAAGATGGTTGTGCCTACTTGCACCAAATTAACACTTCTTCAGGTATACACAACAATACCAGACGCGAAATAAAAATGCCGATGAGTGTGGAGACCGAAAATATATTATACCATAATTACAAGTGGTCTCGATCAGACCTAAACGGCACCGATGCACGAAGTAGCTAGGGAGCCTAAGGATCCCACCGCTGAGCGTGCAAGCAAGCTGGAGGAGTGTGTATCAGGCACGGTTGGCGCGCATAGGCCGATAAACATGCAAACAAACGAACGCGATCGCATGCACCAAGCAGACGACAGGCAAAATTCCTTAAGATCCTACGTACAACGTGGGCTACGATTTAGGGAAGAATTTTACATATTATACAACAGGCAGACCGGGGTTATATACTGGACAAT
>LUCH01006665.1:20961-32049 GCA_013368495.1 Paragonimus heterotremus
CGGCCCCAGTGATGTGAACGATGTCGCTGTTTGGCTGAGTTGTTTGTAAAGTAAATGCGATTAATGAGGCTAGCAGTGAAAATTAAAATGAAACTGTCGACGCTTCACTTCTACTTACAGCTAGCTGTTTACGGAAACACCTTGATGTTGAACGTTTGAGTTGAGAAATGAGTGTATTTTACTATCTAGATCCCATCAGTTTCCCGTTCCTTGCTTTTTAGTTAGGGCTTGTTTTTTCATCAATGGTTGTAGGATAATCGAGCAACGGCTTGAATCAATGATATGTTACTGCTCATGTTGGTCCTGATAAGATTGCAGTGTTTCGCTGTTTGATCCGTCACATCGTTTCTCACTGTTAGAGGCAATTGAACAGTCACAATCATGATACTTACGAATACGTCTAAAGGTTAGAGATGTATGCAAGAAATTTCCTATTTGAAACGTGGTTCAGGCTGCCATGAAAGTAGTGGATCTGAGTAGTGAAATCTGAATAGGGTTCACCTTTTCCCTAAGCATTTATCCGGGAGAAATGTGTTTTCAGTATGTAGAAAATAAGCAGCCGGGACGTTTTGAAGACGATTTCGACAACGTTTATAATAACAGCTGGCTGTACTCTGCATGCCTACACACCCATGTTTCAAGGTTCTCAGTAATGCTTACACAGATCGTCGATGCGGAAGCAAATCCCGATGGGTCCAAGTCGCTGAATTACGAGCTACAGCCGGAATCTCCTGAAAACCGGAGGCATGGTGCTGGGGATTAGGCAACAACTGTCTTTGACGATCACATTGAAGCCCTGGAACTTCTGGTAGATTCCAATTTGGGAATTCTTCCAGACCGTTCTTGTTGTCACCACGAACAACTGCTCGGTCAGAGTGCGACGTAAGTGAAGCGTAGCGCAGTTCAGACGATTTGCTGGAATTTCGTCTTGAATTAGACGATTCAAAAGAATCCGAAGCGGTTGTGGTAGAATGCTTGACTCGTGGAGATAGACGTCGCGGGAACCAACGTTTCGTCGTACGTAAACTCAGAGAGTTGTGATTTCCGATGGCCCTGGCCAACAAGGAACCATTTTGTTCACGTTTATCTGGTGCAAAGAAGAGGGAAGATCGAACGAAGGTAACGACACGCACATGCACACCGATGGAGAAGTTAGAACGACGGCTAGCTAGGTGAGCAAAAATTGTGGAGTTTTGGAGAAAGTATCGTACAAGCTACTTGTTGTTCGAAATGACTAATAAAATACCAGACACAACATCATCATTATCATCAAAAACAGCAATACACAACATAGAAAACAATCGCTACATAAATCGAATGAGAATAGGAGGGAGAGAAACGCGTAGAGAATGTAGGTGTATGGAACCTAACACCAGACGGTAGCCACAGGAAAACCAGCTGGATATTTGCAGTTCAGCACTATCCACAAAATCATTCATTCAAAACAAACACGACGACGTCACGGTTTTGGACTGAGATGGTAAAAAAAAACAAAAAAGAAATAAGTGTGGGAACGACTGAATGTAGGTATGGACAAAATAGAGGTAGATTTGAACACGATTTGCATGTAAGGGATTGGTAACAACGTATATGAAAAAAGGTCATTTACAGACCAGTTCCGGAAACTCTCACAGATGCCCGCGGATACTGGGCTAGTACGAAAAGCCACAATGCCGTTTTTGAGTTAGACATTCAAAGTAATAGAGAAGAATATCTATTCGCAATTGTATGGTACGGTATAGAATGTAATAAGTTCGAACTGGGCAAGTCATCATATTACATGGTCACCTTCATAATGTTCAAAGCTGTCTACTCCAGTAAAATCGTTAAAAAAAAAATTATAATCACCAAAACCACATGTAATAATACATCTTATCAGTTGCATGAACGGCTGTTAAAACGCAGGCACACAAACGGAAGAGATAGAAACGATGAGCGATTCAATTTCGGAATAAAAAGCTCCCCTGAAGGTACCACTGATTAGGATTTTGTGTGATACAAGACAGTGCGTTCAATTACAAAAGCTACAGACCCTTGAGTATCCAGTCAGGAGGGTGCATTGAGCACACATAAACGAGAATCGGAATCAGGTGTGAATAATGCTCGTGTCTGACCACAGCGTTAGGTGTTGCAAATTACACCCTATCAGTCAGACAACTTACGAAGAACGTGTCGAAAGTCTGCGTCCACTTGTGACAGTGGCAAGTTTGAACTAGGGAATATTTTCATCTAACTGTGCGGTTGCATATTTGATGAGCATAAGCGATCAACACATGAAATTAACATCAAGTTTCAGCGATAAACAGGAACCAACTACGATTTAGTCACAGATGACCGGTCAGGAATAAAACATGAACTAAACAACTTCACAAATATTAGAAAGTCTGCAATAAAATCGGATTAAAAGACGGGCAGAGCATTGCGGTAACAATTCCAAAGGCAAACGAGAGAAGAACAGTGAAACCTGACGTATGTAAGCATGAAAGAAATGCATAAAAAACCTACCATTAACAGACATGACGAGCGGATCGGAGCTAGAAGCCGATTCACGAACCTCTCCGTTGGGAATCCCGTTGGCCCCGATTTCCATGAGCGGCGATACAGAGAAGATGGGCTTATTAGCGTGAGTATTCTCATAATCAAATACAACGTTGGAAGCCGCATGCATCGGGGTAACCGAAACAGGATTAGTTAGGCCGGTTGAAGAGCGCCCCACAACCCAACTAGTCCGACTCACAGATGTATCCTTTTGAGGATGCGCCAGTATTTGTTCCATGCCAGGTTTGCAAGCGAGTAAGTTCAAACAAAGCCACGCCGTTCTAGTAAAAAGAATAATACCAAAAGAGTAAAAATAAAAATGGACAGAAAATGTAATGGGGCGCGGAATTACGTCCTGAAGAAGACACATACTAATTAGCAACTTATGGGTAGAGCTTATCATAAAAAAGGCTTACAAGTAGACCGGATTGTTACGTCTACTCTCTAGAAGTAAACAGTTTTGCCAGTTTCAATAGTTTTCACGGCATCTACTGCAAATATCTAATACTGAATTATATTTTTGTGGACTACATTATCTGTCAATCGGGTTTGAGTTTTCTGTGGTTCAGCTTACGTTGGTCATAACTTAAGTTTCCAGTCAGCGGTGGGTGATATTTAACTGCATACTGTTCGCATTGGATACCCCTAACAAGAGACCGAAGTCTGATGTTCCGGTGTGAATGGCAGTAACCGAAATGAGAAAGATACTGTTGGAACTGCGAGCGTCTATGCGTTAAATGAAAGGTTATGAACGTGGCTACCCGAAGTAAACAGATGTGCCCACCATTACCTAGCAGTCATACACTGAAACTTGACCAGCACGGATGCAGAGTGCAATCTGCAGTGACCGACTGGTTTTCACGCATAACCACAATTACGTGGATCGGCTGGCCAGATTGAAGAAACCTGCGTGGAATATCCATAGTTGAGAAACGTTGGCGACTTTGACTAACAACAGAAATGGACACTTCAATGACAATATGCAGAAATCTATGAACCAAAACAGACGGAGAATTTCGTTAACCAAACCTCCCGACTACTCGTCAATAAGCTAAAATATCGCCTGGCAGAGTTAATGAGATCGGAAATTTTGACCTACCTCGGAAGTCCTAATCGTGGGGTTTATCGACGGGAGTCAACAGAACCGTTACTGTGTCTCCTATCAAGACGATCGGCCAACCTGATCATTACTCACAAACTAAAGTGGTTGAACATTCAGATATGATAATTCGGTCGTGCCTAATGTGAGATTAACGGCGCAGTTGTCAACACGGTGGCTTCATGAAAGCTTCGCCGGAATTCTAATGCCGGCCGTGGCAGGGATACACACTACTCACGAACTTTAACAAGAGCGAAACTCGAGTCTAGTGGTTCCTTTCTAAAGAGGCTGGCTGGAAAGTTCATTTCAACGCGAAGACTGTGATCAAAAGTGACTGATGTTCAACTCAAAATGAATGTCAAAAAAAAGACATGGCGCTAAACATGTTTTCGATCATACAACTGCAGATCGACGTATCTGTTGGATTAATTACAGAGAAGCTGAATTAATGGCCGGCCAGTTTATGATGACTTGATTGATACGCTACGCTACGGTCCATGGTTGGCCGAATTGTACAGGTTGTGACTGTGTGTGATGGGGGTAAACCCTAGCAAAGGATCATTAGAGAATGTAGGGTAATTGATGTGAAATTCATTAACAGATTGTTTAAAGATAAATGGTTTCGTTTATCGTGAGCTGAACCTGCCCTGGCAAACGAGTTATTCAACTGTGCACCTTAGTCATATTGTGAGGATAATCCACTCAAAAGACGGGGACAATACAACGTAGGAACGTTGTGGGCTACCCGTGAATAACCAAGTTTGGCAATTGATTAACTAAAAAGTGAGATTTTATGGTTTGGTGTGCCGAACATAAAATGCGGAACCGAAAACGATACGGCAAGAGAGACTGAGGTGAGTTGATCACAAAAATGTACAATCTTTACCGTTTGCAATGATTTATCGAATACGTTAAATGTACTCGTGATCGCACAGTGTTCACGAGGTCAATTTTGGAACAAGGATGAAACTAAAGAAAATACATTTCCATCTTCCTCACAATCCAAATGATTGTCAGAAAAGGTTATTGTATTAAGCAGATTGGGTACATACAGGAAAAATATTGAAGTTTGCACAGGGAGCAACACTATTCAATTGTGAAAACGGATATGGAAGTGCTTTTGTAAAGATGTTATGGGTAACCCCGTTTAATCGGTGGTAACGAAACTATGATTTCACTCACGCTCTCAATCCCGTGGACGTGGCTTCGGTAGCAAATCGTTGGAACAAATCTATCAATCCAGGCTGTTGTCTAGTGAACCACAATTGACCGCTAGTGGCTGAACCTACATGAGCCAGCGCCCAGAGAGCGGCTTTTGTGGCAAGAATATTAGGGGCATCAGGTGATGGAGACGTACTGCTTGGTAGGTATACACTGGATGATGCGTTTAGCACATCCAGAACAGTCTGGAAGAGAAAAATGGGACGAGAAAATATCACAAATGGCCACAGTAGTCAGTCCACAAATGCTGGACGAAGAGTTAGTCACATTTAACAAAATCTACTTATATTTCGCCACCACTGTCACGAATCTGAGTAACACCAGTCGGGAGAAATCCGCCACAGTGAAGCCGAACATCGACAATTGGTGGCTAAGCCGAAAAAATTATAAAAGATGCTCCGATTACATGAATCAACATAAGGCAAACATATGGCTCAAAACCTTAGGTCACACTAAAGTTGTCAAAAACTCACGTTATCCACTTCGAAATGTATCTACATAATTTTAAACAACGACAGTGCTAAGACTGTGGCGTTAACCATTTCAGTTTAGTGGCGAAATCTGTCTTCCGCTCGCATACACTGCATACTCGAAGCCAAGGAGAGATTTACGAATCGATAATAGTAAATTGCCGGCATAGTGTTAACTTCATCGAAGAATTTCCTCGGATTGTTCTACGACTAGTACACATTGGCACAGAAATTAAGAAAATACATCAGACCTGTACATAATGGATGATTGAATAAAAAACACAATAAATGCAGGAATTCAAGCTTAACTGATACGGTCAAACAAACACACACTGACGGGTTTGCATGTTCCGTCGTTCAGTGATGTGTCTGAAGTGTAGCAGAGATACGCCACCATCATCCAAGGAGTGTACAATGAAGATTCGAATAAGAAATATCGAGGCGACTCTTCATCTGTGTCTTGCGTCTGACAGTTGTGCAACGCAGAGATCATTTGGGAAGGTTAAAAGCAGAACTTCGGTCGTGCTAAGGTTAAGTCTTCCTTGTCTGCAATAATTGTATCTCTTGTTAAAACCAGGAAAAAGATCAAGCGGGTAAACAGCTCAGATGAAGCCAAAGCATAGAGCAGGATATAGAAATGGAGTTTTCGATGACAAGTATTTTTCGATAAGGGATTGAAATGAGATTCTTTGGAGGTCACCGGTATAAAGGCCGGAACAATAAGTGTTCGACGTGTCTGTGGGCAGCTACATTCAATCCGTAGAATTAATCCTAACTGTTCGATTTAGGGACACAGACGGAATTTAATGGACAGCACTGAGATACCAGTAGATGAGTTCGCAAAGTATGCTTTGCTGGGATTCTATAGACGCAACAATCGGCTCGTACAGCATTTTTGATTAACCTACCGCAAAAGTCGCTGGAAAACACCACATTCGAGAATGGTATCTCTGGGAATTCTGATGTTTTTGTGGGGGAACATTTGAGTCGTGAGTCGTAAGTCTGGATAGCGAAAGCAGTATGCGGCCAAAGTTTCGTCGCGATCGTTTGTACAATGTATTCCATTAACTCCCAAATAAGAAACGGTCATCAAATAAACTTTTAAACACATTCAGTTGTTAAACTTGAAAAATGCGTACTCCGTGATTCAATGTAGAAAGAGTAGGTGTAGAAAATTGGGTTGTTCCACAATTTTGCTGTAGAATGCACTAAACAAATTGGAAAGACCTAGCTGTAAATCGGGGGTGGGTGGGTTACTGGAGAAAGTAGAGATAGGTTACAACATTAGCAAACAATAAACAAAAGGGAAAATGAGCCGTTGCCATAACTGTCGCTTAGCGGTCCCGAGGATTTTCGGATCTAGCGTCAAGAGTGTACATGTCCTAGAAGTTTACGTTTGCGCGTGGAATAAACGAACCGCATGAACAGAAAACACAGAACGCGTAGTTTGTGAATGCCACCGTAGTTTCGGAAGAGACAGTGAACTCACCTGAAGGTCCCCGCGTTCAATGAGCAGATCCAGTCCCGCTGGATGTTCCGCAAGACATCCGTAGAGATGCTTGGGTAACGGCAGACAGCGTAAAGTATCATAATACACCGAATGTGCATTCACTCTGTCTCGCTGATAATGAGGTGACGATTCACGATTACTTGGCCGGTTCTGGTCGACTTCCGTGCTCGTATCGCTTTCACCGTCCACGTCGCCCTCACTATAACCCGCAGTAATCAGTGACTGAGAATTGTCAACGGATTCACGATGACACGCTATACCATTTGAACTGAACCAGGGAAACCGCCGACTCAAAGTGTCGTCTATACATTTGTTTGTGGTCATTTGATCACGTCCGGGGGTATGGCCTACGAATAACCTGCTCAGACGGTTATCGATTTCAGCTGCATAAGCAAGATTATAACGCTGTGACAGAGAAAGCGGGAGAAGAATATAGTGTGGCTTGATAAACTAAATGTACGTGGGTAACGAACACTTCACAGTGATAAATAAGGCTATCATCACCAAGGCGACCTGCACGAAGTGTGGACAAAAGTCTATATCTGATTTATTGACGCTAAACAAATGTAGTGCTTGTAAAGAGCACCAAAAGCATTGAACACATTCAGATGAAGAAACAGAGAACACGGGGTTTTCAAACAGTGACTGCGTCAATCCTGGGAAAGACTGCTTAGCAATAGTTACAAATTATAATGACTTAAAAGTTAGATATGAATATTCGGCTAAACTGGTGGAAAAACAAATGGTGTTCCAAAGCTCAGATGTTCACATCAGGATGGCTCAAATCTTCGACTATCCATCAGTAAGTCAAACACTCGTTAGATCGATAATTTTGTTCCAGTGACAAATGCGTTTTCGTTAGCCCGACTGGGATGATTGACTCTGTGAAACAGAACAGTAGTGCTGGTGCGAAATTCGACACACACACACACACAATTGTGGACAAATAACGAACGGGTCATACACAGTCCTCATTGTGTGGGTAGATGTCAAATGCGGCAGAGGAAAATAAGTCCGGGATTTACAAGAGTAGCTCCATGGCATGATACAAATTTAAAAGCCCTTATGTTTTAGAAGTCTAGTAGTGTTCCGCTAAGATTTGCTCCACTAGAACAATTCTCAACGAATAAAAAACGTGAGCCATTTGAGTCGCATCGAAACGTCGTCAAACATTCTTTAAATAAAGCCAAGATCCCAACTCTGCATTTCATACAGACGAATGCTTTATTTTCGCTGAAGTCGAAATTAATTTCATTCATATTTCATTGACCTGAAACGAAAAAAAGTTCGAAACAGTGAACGACTAACGAATCGCCCTATCAACAGAATGTGTTCGAACCCTGGACCACTTTGGTTGTTAATGTCTAGTCATTAATAGCGTGATGTTATCCAGGCCACAGTGACCAAATAAGTAGGAATGCGCCAAACGTGTTGGGGTATCGAATATTAAAATTTCTCTTCTTCAAGAGACTGATACATTGAAAAACAATGAGGGAACTATCCGACACAACGTACACGCCGCGCCATATCCAACATCCATTCCAAAGGTGTCTGCAAAAAACCGGAATCACTTAATGCTGAATTAGGTCCATCCTTCACAGCGGCAGACGGTTGTGAAGCAGGTGAACTCTTCGAACCCGAGAAGAGACCGAAACGAGGCGTTACTCGAGAGTAGACGAGCAAAAATTCGATGACCCACGGGACCGGTGCTTGGGTCCAGCAAGCGGAGTCCGAATGGAGTTAAATATGTGCTTGCAGGATTTGATGTGGGCGAGGTTGACGGTGGTGGGTTGGGATCGGTTAAAATATGACGCGTGATGGCCTGCACATTGACTGTGTCCCAACAAGTTTCCTGAATACAAGAAACCATAGAAGTAATCAAATGTATAAACTCGGAGATGAAGATAGGAAAAACACGATATGTGTGAGAACCACTTACCTCAAGCAAATGTAAAGCTGAGCGAGCAATCTGAGGACAGGGATCTAGGCAAAGCTTGACAATTAGATCCACACACCAACTAGCCAGAAAGGGAAGGCGAAGACGAAACAGCAGACGAATGAATTGGACGAGGTAGATGCGCGCTGACTGGATGGGGAGCGGAAGAGGGATTCGTGAATAACTTCGGCGCACAAGAGAAAGCAGAACATTCGTTATCCAGATCATAAAGCGGTGAGCACAAGGTTTTCGAGAAGTCACTGAAACTGAAACTTTAAGTGATAAACGACAAAAAACACGAACAGCACTGAAGCACATTCGTCGAAAATTACAGCCATGAAGTTCTGAGATTCACTTAGTTAGCAAGAATAGCAATGAAAAATTAGTACACTGATGTAATGCCTGGTCTATGAGATGTGTATCCAGTGTTCGTTGTAATCTGGTATCTGGTGTTGTCCACATTTATCCAACATGGTCCAACACCAAGAGATGCTGTAAGAAGCAGACTAGTAGTTTGAGGTTCACGATGAGTAGCCTACGGGGACGAGGGGTACGAATTACAACAGACCACAACACGCTCCACTAGCTTACGATCGTAACTTGCTACGAAATAATAAAATCCCCGGAGCGGTTTGAATCGGGCGGAATAGATGAGAAATACGGTTACCAGTCCGTAAACGAAAAACTCCTACTCAAGGACCAACGGAAAAAAACCGCCGGGTGAAAAAGAGCCGTAAAATTAAGTTGTCTGTAACCTCCGATTTGGGTTAACGCACATAAGGTGGACAATAGGCAGAAAATTTTTAAAGTAAAGGTTATTGTTGTAATACTATGTTCAATCTGAGTCCCTCGACCGAAAGAATTTATCTATGATGAAGTTCTTCGATGTCTTTTCAACCGGATAGGCTCTGTCGATCTTCGGGCATAATGATCGCATCTTGTTCTTCGTTGGCATAGTATCACGAACGCCAAATCTCCGCTTGTCATATTGCCTGTTTTTAGAACAGTAGATTAAGGGTGTAAACGGTAGCCTGGTAGTGGGCGTATGACTTGAGTTTGGTAAATAAAGACACTGACACTGAAGTGGGACATACCTGGCTTTCCGGTTGGAATTCGAAAGATAATGAAACCATTGGTTAAGGACGCTGTCTGGTGTAACAGACAATGGAGTTCGATGATACTCGTGTTGCCAATCTCTGTATGCACTGGTTCAAGGTCTGATGAGGCCTCCAGGCAAATGTGAAGATTTGAAACAATCCAAAGATCTAACATTGATGAAAGACGTGAGTAGTTACTTCAGATTCACCAGTAAACATGCAGTGGCGTGCGTATACTCTGATTTTCTGGAAGCATGCGTAGGAACGAAAGTGTTTCCAACATTCTCTTCAAGTACATTGAAGAGGAATTGTGTGAAGCCGACAACGACCCTGATTCGTCATACGCTGAACGAGATCGGTACAATCGCCGCACGTATAATTGATGTAGAATGTAGTCGGTTGCATGGGCTTCAAGCGATGTAATATCTAGCTTTGGATGAACGTGTTCAGTTTGACATCTATCTGTAACTTACCACATGGAAACAGGTAGAAAAGACACGCGAAACTGAACGGTAGCCTGAACCATAGCCCTAAAACGGCGGCTTTCTCGACTAACCCACAAAGGTAAGTTCACAAATTTCCGTCACTGGGTTTATCTGACGAACTTGTGGAAGTTTTGTCACGGGGGTCCGAAGCAGCGTGTTGGACAACTTGATTTGGAAGTTCAATTCGAAAACATTTTCAGTCAACTGAATGGTTAAACGCCTTTATCTAAAGTCAATTTGGAGTATTGTGACCGCAAAAGACGCTTAGCCTGCGAATTCGTTTACTGTGCGAACTTCCGTACAGATCATGTTAAAAATGGAACAACAAACATGTACACTCATTTGCACGGCAGACGTGCATTCCCATACACTGGGAGACAGTATGATGTCATTCGCGCGTACACACTATTTCAATAGTCTCTTCTGGTCCATTGTCGTTGAGAGCTTGCTCTTTTGTTTCTGAATGTCGCCTGTGAATAGTATACTACTCACAACGAAACTGCCTGTTATACAGCAGGAGCAGTTTAAGACACCGTTGCTCAACGTATGTCAACAATACCTTAGCGCGAAACCTAGTGTACGTGGGATGCTGACGAGAGACCATATGGAAGCATTGAAGAATCGAAAAAAGGATCGCAAAATCTTGATTACTAGATCTGGTAAGGGCGCGAGGATAGTGCCGTTAGACAAGCAACCGCACCTAAACAAGACAAACAATATACTAAAAGATGA
>LUCH01006667.1:19576-32806 GCA_013368495.1 Paragonimus heterotremus
AACCTAAAAGTATTAGAACGTCGAAAAGAATTTCACCTACAACGTTTTCGCAGTTATCCAGGTGTCCTGATAAAGTGTAGTCACACAAAAGTGAAACTTAACCGCTAATTGTAGAGGTGTTCGTAGTGTGATGAACAGCTCAGTCCGACATTCAGTAGGATATCTCACGCGGCTATGGGATATGGTCAAAGCCCACAGCGAAGAGATCACAGACAAAAAGAGAAATCATGCGGGTAGCCACGGAACGAAATTGGTTTAATGAGAAGTAATGGCGGTTGAAAATCCACCACGGAAAACACCAGCTAAACGAACGTAATTAATGACGTTTCGTTATAATCCTCGCTGCGTTGTGGACTGAAGTTCCACCTTATAAACACGGGCGCGCGAGGTATGCGAGAGCGTACAAATTGGGCAATAAGCTTTACTCTGTTGAATAACTTTTCTATGCAATAGTACCATCTGAATGCCTATCGCACTTGAGCTGACGGTGAAATTTGTGTAACCGCTTACCTGTAATACCCTACTCTTAATATCAGTGAACAGTAGGTTGTTTTGATGTTTTCACTGGAGATTACTCGTCCGGTTCGCACGCGACAGTGACGGAAACAGTGTCTATTCTGTACATGGAGGACCGTCGGCGAATGTCGTGAACTGAAACGACTGTCATGTTGCATACTGATCATTTGTGTGATGATGAAGAAAACCATCGCGTATAAACTTATTCGTGTTCTTGGTGGTGCATTTTCGTACAGCGCATGTCCGTTTCTACAGTAACAATCCTTTTTGCCGGCAGCTTTCTTTAGATGCCATGACCATCGCCATTCGAAGCCCTGAGTTTTGGACCGTTCTAGGCGATATCGAAGATGTCGTTAGAGCGTTTTGGCTGTCCTTTGAATGTTTGAGAAGAGCGGGACGAAATACATGTTAGATGCAACATGAGAAGCCCTTGCGAAATTGTGGTGGATCGCCACAAACGAAGCCTTCTTGGCTGCATTCGGCGATCCGACCGACTGTCAGGAGTCGACGCGACAGTTTGAGGCTGGCTGGCCTGGAATGTAGACGTACCCATTATTGTCTGTCATTATTCCATTTGGCTTTCTGGATAGAGCGCTTCTATGACAGGACTAAGAACCTAGGCGGCAGCGGATGACGAGTCGGTTCATGGACTGTTTGCTATCGCCGTTGAGGTGTTAATTTCGCATAGCACGTGTGACCAGTCGGATGGATATCCAGCTGTCACGTCGTAGGGGAACTAATACTACTAATGGTGATCAAGCCAGCTGGGGTGATCCATCTAGGCAACATTGAACTGAACTACTTCACTGACACAATGGGATAACGCACGGTGGTGGTTGCGGCATTAAAGGAATGCAGGCACAATCAGTGGAAACCTGAATGCAATTTCAGCTGTAGCAGGATTAAACGTTAGAAACAAGAATGCCGTGTACTATGACATCTTTGTAAATGAAACATTTCCTCGTCTATTCACCTTGCCAAAGTGAATAGCACTGAGTATGTTTGGTAGAAGTGCCATGCAGGCGTGGTAAAGGTTCCTGTGTTCTTAGAGAAGTGCCTAATTTAAACAAACACAATGTTACTTGTTAGATAAAGGAAGAAGGAACAGTTGGAATCATACACAACGGCAGTTGGAATAATTGGTGGGTACAGTTTACAAATGGAATGCCTGGTAAATTACATGGTATGTACCAATTTTGTGCACCATTTTATGGCAGCCGCGGGTGTTATCTAGACCATTGTCAGACCTGATCTTTTCGAAACCGTTCAGACTGTGATTAGCGTCAAACGACAAAAGTTAGCCTATATCTGTTGACTTTCGTGCTTAGCTGGCCGCGGAAGAGTTCAGGTCAGTGAATTACCACCTCCTCATGCCATGGTCGGTGGTCAGTTAAACTACTGACCTGCTAACAACTGACGAAGGCAAGTGAATTTAGTGGCTGACTGGAACATGAACTCTTCTTGACATCGAAGAAGTTCAGATCGCATGGACCCTACAAGATACCACCCACCACAAGCCATGTGTGAGAAGACACGTGATATGCTGAAGCGGTGTATGATCGAAAACGCAGATAATCCTAATAACTCGCTGGTTCTATTGGTGAATTAGGCCAACGGAAAGTTCTGATGTTATGCTGCTTTTGGACGCTCAAACGAGATGACGTACGATATATTCGTTTCAGTTCGGTCGATGGTGTGCATTTTTGACAAGTTACAACATTAAGTTGATCGCGGTGATTAACTTGCGTTTATTTACTGGAAAGTAGCAACCAAACAAAAGGATCGAGTGATAACAGAATTCACAGTAGAAGCAGAACGTTACCAAATCAAACATGTGCAGTTCGGTCTGTCATCATCAACGTCATAATCGTAGACGGCAATACATCACTGGTTCTTACTGATGCTTAACCGCTATACAATCATGAAGAAAAAATGCAAGCCCTGGCCAAAAAGAAAATAAAGTAAACAGAAAGAAGAAACCTAACTACTAAACATAACGGTATCTCTTCTCAAGCGGTCAACATCAAGATGTCTATGTTTTACAGACAAACAGCCGAGTTGTAAATGAAAATGAAGCGTCATGATTAAAATACCTCCCTTACAGCCTTAGCTTCTCAGCGTCATTAACTGCACTTACTTCATGGACAACTCTGTCAAGCAACAAAACCATTCACGCCACTGAACCCGATTGACCGCCATCTTACCTATAATCTCCAGTCACCGACTTTAAGTCGCGAGGTCCTCAGCACTATAGATGAATCCGACTTACAGTGGTCAACCCCTTGGTGAACGATTTCATTTCCTTATAGCAGGTCATCATCGGTCCACCTCGTGCCTTACACCACTCAACCGAAACATCGACAAAGAGTGCCCGATGTAGCAAACGACGGGCTAGCATCCTTAGTACATGGCTTAACCACCTGAGTCTTAAAGCTTGAACAAAATAGCTCGCTTGACACTCATTATCCAACATTCGTTTCCTAACCACTTTGTTGCTCACTCGTTGATGGCACCCGTTGTGAACGAGTGAACACAGAGATCGATGATCAGATACTGGAAGACGGTTGACGTCTTCTGTTTTGATCGGCCAATTTTGGTAGCCGTAATGTAATACAATCTTCACTGTCGTCTAACATACACGACCCTGAAGCCTCAGAGAGGCGCTGGCGTGACCGCGTAACCGCTGCTAAAGAGTCAAGGTTGAAAACAGTTATTTTCGATAATTCACTCGATCACTTTTTTTGTTTCATCTCTGTTATGTGTAGCATGCGAAATGGTGTATCGTCTTCCATAATACGTTTTCTGATTTTGTTATTACTGCACAATTGTTATAACGAGACATTTTACCCGTTGGGTTAAAACAGTTAGTGTCCCGAACCGGGAACTATCACAAAGGTAAATAGTCATGAGAACTCTCAAACTCTTTTTGAAAGACTGGCGACCATGCATCTTCAAATGGTACCTTATTATCCACAGACGGACAGGCTGACCAAGAGAAACGGCGACAAGGTAAATGGGTGCTTAGTTGTCAAAGAAGATCACTGGAAACCAACACTTCTCATCGTACATCGTCCGAAGCAAATACACCTAAAGCACCATTTCAAGTGACTTGCAGTAGAAGCTTGTCGCTACTAGTGAATCAAGACGACGGATTTCGGTTAAACTCGCAACTCACCTCAAGGGAAATCATGAAAGAAAATACACGCAATACGACGAGACAAACGGTAACCATTTCCCAATAGTTCGATTATCAAATGTAAAGAATATTTAATTAGAGAAGAGGGTACAGGGCTAAAAAAACTGATACTGAATCGGGAAACGTCGTTTGAGGTGATCGGTTTATACACAATTGGCCATACCGTGTCCACCGATAAGGCGGAAAGACGACTGCAGACAACTGAGAACAGAGTAGACGTTTTGGAGAAGCATAGTAGACTGCTCGTACACTAGGGATTAGTCTTGTGGTTTGCGCGGGATAGAAATCGGCTGACCATCAGTTTTGAGCGTAGAAGACAGTTGACGGATTTCGGGATGTGGGATAACTGTTGAGCTGAATGCTGACCATTTGTATTCTGGCCGAGACAGTAGTCCCCTATCAATCAGGGTTCGCACTTATGGTGATATAGTTTCGTACGGTGCACTCCCGTTTCTGTATTGAGCTATACCCGCATGTAAGAAGCATTCTAAATGAAACACTGTTGCTATTGTATTATTGTGATCATTCAGATTGGTTGGTTGGGAGCCACTTGTTCAAGGATCTTCATGCAGAGCCTGCCAAATGATTTTCCCAGACGTCACAGTTTCCCTAAGGTTGTCTGGGCACTTCTTTCAGATGACTTCTGCATACTACACGCATCAACAGTAGGTTATTGCCTCGATAAATCAACGGTTACTGCGTCAACCACTCATTGTACGGATCTCACTGCATCAAATGTTTCTCTCTAGTTTCAAGCAGTCTAGACGCGTCTGTCTCAAATATGTCACGGTGTGACGCAAAAGCTCCTGTTTAGTTCATAGCAAAATCCTCTGACTTGTTTGCCAGACAAATTTGGTCTCTTTGGCTTTATCTTATTGAGCACTCTCTTTGTAGTACTCTTTTTGTGTAGAAAGTCGTCGGCTGTTTGTCCCGAAAGTGCAACAACAGTCGTTTCGATTGCAGTGTTCTCTCTTTGTAATCAGATTGCCCTCTTACCACCCACTGGCATTACCCTCACTTCCCATCCTCATGTTCACGAGTTTCACAAAATAAGGTTGAGTGACAGGGTTCCATGTATCGAATTCTGGTGCTAATTAACGTGATAATCTAATCACTTTCGGACAAGTTCATTCGAATTGCAAACTAGTGTACATGATTGCTTGAATGGTGTATACACTCCATTGACTGTCAAGCTGTTTTTCATTCCGTAATATATTTTCTGCCGCAAAAATCTAGTTATCCAAGCTGCAACTGACTTTCTTCTTTTCATGCTGTTCACTAAGATTGCTTTTTGTGGTTTCTGTACCTACTAATACAGCTGGCGACTATTTGTGACTTTACTCTTTTTCAACAGTTAGTCAACTTTTCAAGGTAAAAACATGATGGAGAACATAACTGAGGTTGAAGTATTACGCAAATCAGTTCACACTTTTGATAGACATCAACGAACACACTTCTGATGAAGTACTATTTGATGTCGGAGTTAAGTTGTCTAAGCTCAACAGTTTCTTCAAGTTCTTGACTACACTTCGCATGGTAGTTGATGCATTTCGGCCTCGACAAAATTGATGATACACATTGTGTTCGTATTTGGTTGAACAGTCATCGTATACTTACTTCGACTCCTGTTAATTATCATATTTCATTGTAGAAACTGAGAGTATTTGCATAGTTCTACGGTGTGACCAGAACGACAAAAACAAAGAAATGCGTTTGATTAATCCACTATTTTACTTGTAACTTGTTGTAAATAGCATACCTTTTCTGTTCGTTCCAAGAACTCAGCGGCCTCGATGGTTTTCATACTAACAACGAACTTGAGTTGTTCAAATACTCTGCTCGCCCATCCCCTTGTCTCAGAACACAAAAATCCTTTTAATCACTGTTACTCTGACAATGACAGTTTAATATAGAAACATTCCGCTTTGGCTGTGATAACCGCCTCAGCTCTTCATGCTGTTTACGAAGTTTCTCTGGTTCACACATAAACGCATACATTACCGACTGGGTGGGATTTCTGATATTTTGCTATTGGTTAACTGCAATCTAACTAACCCTAAACATGTTTCATCGGATTGAGAACTGGCGGACGTGATGACCATTATAGCATGTGCACTCTGTTTCATCTCGGGAAGTTCGTAAGAGTGTATGACTGTCAGTAGACTCGTCCTCGACGTTGCTGACTCTTAGCGGTAGGTGGTTTCATTTATGTCAGTTCTGACTGGTTTGTTACTTCAGTTCTTCCGATGGGTAACGCTGCAATTTGTTAGTGTGTATTTCGGAACATCACAGATGTGCGGTTGATTGGTTGACTAATACGATTGTACAGTCTGTGTTAGTTGACTCACGTATTCCTTGCGGCAGCTGAGCGTTTACCACACCGGATATTGCTCATCGAAGCTACCAGTGGCTGAATTAAGACACTAGGTGATCTCACAACAATGACACCGTGAATTTTGATGCCCTTAACCACAGTCAGTGGTTGTCGTCTGCTGTCTGATGGACATTACGAAGAAATGACTGACCACAATGAATCAACTGACCAGTAGCGATGCCGATTGTCTGTCGTTCTCAGACAGAGGTCACTTTCAGATCAGTAGTTTTGGAACGAGTATGTTTACTTCAACACATCCGCATCAACATATCCTTGCCAGTCGTACTCTGAATTGTATGTGTGTTTGTCACTCTTCTTACAGGGTGGGACCTCAGATGAAGCAATCGTCGAAGTGTGCTGTTCAGTGTTGTATCGAATGGTCGATCCAGATTACGCGTACGCGTACGTCAAGGAGTCGCCTTCCAAGCTAGTCCACACACAAGCCCAACTATGTGTGTTGTCTTCACTCAAACATCTATCCTGGATGCATCTAGAGAATGGTGAGGCGAAGCAGGATTTGATCGCGGACATTCTGGTGCGTAATCGTTTTCAAATGGTTGAATGCTGTTTGGCTTACGGATCAATTTGTGCAGTTTTGCCTGGCTGTGCCTAACAATTTTTAACACCCTTCTGGCTTTAACTCATAATGAATTACTCATCTTCGTCGGTCTCCTTACTGGAATATCGCTTGTTCTTCTAACCAGTTGGAGAGAGAGAGGACATTTCCCACTGTCAGTTTATATCAGAGATGTTGGGTACTCGGACAATGTCTAAAGTGACAAACCAACCTGGTGTTAACCGCCATACAACTGACCATGTTATCACGGTTGTGTAGGCATAGCGCGTTCGGTTGCTTGCTTTGCAGACCGCATTGTCTACACTCACCGTTTGTCAGCACCCAATTGCTAACTCCTTCGTAAATTGCATTGTGCACTGTCGTGTTTTTGAATGACACGATATTAAGCGGTTACCTGCATGTACGGGTGTACGCTTTTGTCAGTAATCTGTGCTAGCGACTTCCCGCTCACAAACAATTTTTGTACGTTCGATGTCAGGTTTTATATTTTTCGCAGCATTGGTGAACAGCCAGCAGATTTTGAGATGGACGACTTAGGTACGATTGTTTTGTAGTTTGAAACATCTTTGTGAACTCCCAGGTCTATCTGTGTATTTATCAGTTGTGCTTATCAGATCTCCAGATACGAAGTACTAGGAACAGCAATTTCAAGTTCGCTTTCATTCCAGCCAATCACATATGGTTGTTCTAAAGTATAACACGTTACTGTGCCTCGTAATAAGGAACTCTTTCTGTCAAAAAGAGCTTTTATCAAGAACGGTAATACCTCCAGTGTACTCTTGCTGAACAGTCCCACTACCCCGACAGAGGAAGAGGTATTTGTTTTCTACGTTCGTCCATCTCTTCCTACGTTAAACTATCTTATCAATTGATCTGATCTTCCTATCTGCTGTTAACCGGTTATTTCAGTTAATATTTTCTTCTCTATTGTCTACTCTTCCATCTTTTCATTGCGTCCGCCTGCTTAATCCTTCAAATCTCGTAGTTTCGTTTCCATGTATGAAAGTGGTTACGAATCCTGTGAACCGAGCGAAGTCTCAATATTTTTATACTGATCCACTTTATACTGATCCATTGAAGCAGTTTGTTGTCTTGTATAACAAACCAAAGCTGCTCTTAGACGTGGTTGAAGTTCATCATGATATACGAGGTTTTTCTAGTAAATGAATGAACCAGATAACGTTGAACTACTTTATTTTTACAGGTTGAACAAAGTTTCAGCAACTGTTACCTGTCCTGTGAACTGTGTATGTGGGTGTGTACGATCTGGTGGTTTATTTTCCCATGAATGTACTGATTCTTTCAATTCGTTAGTGTCATCATGAATTTGATGGCTGAAGGTTATGCAAGGGTATATAAGATTACTACCTATTTAGATAGCTTGTTTACTACTAGTATGTGACTGCTGAATAAGCCGATACCTCTCTGTACAGAGTACACCCTCTCTCTAGCATCCCCGATGGATTTTCTTCTTGTCGGGTCGTAGCATTTTATTCTTATAGTGTGTGAGATGATCGACATAACTGGTGTTTCTTTTTTTTTTTTTTACAGGGTTCTCTCAACTGTCGGTGTGGAGCATATGGAATTCAAGTGTCTCGTGTTGATGTGTAAGTTCGAATGGCGCAGTGGTTTGCCACTGTTCTTCAAATGTATCGGATACATTGCCGGCTGTTATTTGTTCTGATGTTTGTAAGATTTGAGTAACCTACTAACGTGATCATTGTACTCCATTTTGCATTTATTGTCCTTTTGCTTAAGGTAGTTATCAGTAGTAACATTCACACAGTTACAAGTCTGAATTTCACTTATATTGGTCACTTATCGTAGAAGACATGCGGTGGTATAAAAATTGAAAATTTCATTTTATTTTGTCCTCTATTTTTATGTTCTAGTTCGGATCTTCGTCTTATCCGCCCCTGTCCTTCTCCGGAGACGGCAAAGAAACAAAAGATGACCAATTTACAAAAGCAACTTCAAGCCCTGTCCTCAGGTCTTTTGGGCAATCCACTGAGGATGTCCGCAGCAAAACACGTTAGTCCAACGACACATAGTCCGTCTGCAGTATCTGGTATGATGACCAACCCCGGATTTGACTCCACAGAGTCCACAATTGAAAATGACCATGGTGCAGTCCATGAAACAGCGGTTGGAGAAGTCCAAAACGTGGACCTTCATCTAAAAAGCAATTGCACGAAGGAGATGACCTCGTTAACACAACCCAATTGTCTGGGCGTTTGTAAGCAGGCTATTTCTCGTGCCCAGCCTCTCCTCAACAGTTCACTGGCGTGTACGGCACTCGGGCATAAGACAATGCAACTAATTGTTACCTCTGATGCGGTTTCAGAACCTGTGCCGATCCTAGCCGATGCGATGAAAAGTGAACAGTACACTTTGATGTACATGGATTCCAAGCGGGGTAAGTGTGTTGTGTGTTGATCGTACTTCACGTTAGTGCATTCAAAGAGCGTGACAAGCATCATTGTGACGTGAAGGGTGCGAAAACGTTCGTGGCCCTCTATTTAACGTGTTCATCTTGATGGATGATCAAGTTTTGGAGGCTTCCTGTATCTCTCATCGATGTTGATGATAATTCCAATAAACAGCTGGGTGCAGATGCAATATTATAATTTATATTGTCGACTTCTGACAGATTTTTGTGTGTGGATACTCGGATGTTATTCGTTCTTTGAGCACAGGGCATCTGACTGTTGTTTGTGAACCGGAATTTTTTTCATTAATCTCTTGACCTCTATATAAAAATGAAATCGTAGTATCGTACTACTTCCATTCTATTAATGATAATCATCATCACCATCAAGTTAATTGCATGGAGCCGTCAAATTCACAGAAACTTGTTGAGCCGTAGTTTGTCTACTGGTGATTAGTAACGAATTTTGGTTGCTATAGTTTAAATATTTAAACTCACAAACGATTACAACCTTTTCACTTCTGCAACCTTTTCAACCGACTACTTTCCAAAAGAATCACTAGACTTGAGTTTCACTCTTGTTAAGGCTCTTCAGGAGTGCATATCCTTTCCACGACCGGGATCAGAACGCCGACCATACTTTCATGGGGAAGCCGTGTTGACTTCACATTATGCACAACAGAGTTAACATATGCTAACGCCCAAACTCATTCCTTCTGACTGGTGCTCAGATTGCCCGATCACTTAGAGCGGAAAAGCAGTAACTGTTCTGTTCACTGCAATCGATGATCTCATGACTAGGACTTCTCTCCAAGTTGAATTCACAGAACTCAATAATGAGAATGCCTCGTAACGAGTTAGATGACTTTTGTGATTTCAACTTGGGAAATTAAGTTTACTGTTTTCTTACCAGAGTGAGCCGTCTGTAAGGTTTATTGTTTGACGGCGTGGATGTTGTGTGTTCGACCTATGCTTCGACGTAGTTGTTACCCTATCCTATACGCAATAACGGTCACGCTGACTCATTGCAAACCGTTTTCGTCATCTATGCTTACGTTTCATGTTCTGTCCATGATTTTCTTGATGACTAGTGTACGAGCCTCGATCGTCAATGAACATTGCCGTCTGTACGCGAGAAAGCATTTCTTATCACGTGAATCTGTTGTCTAGGTATAAACTGTAATTTGAAGAGGTGTGTTCTATACATTTTACGCATCTTTAGACGTTAACCAGTATGTAACCTGTTTGTGTAAATGTGATTTGATTACATTTAAACTGTCTAGATCTAAACGATAGGTATCAAATCTATCTACCCTGGAAACCGCAAGTTTCGTACTCGGTAACATTACAGCCCAATTGCTTTGAACATTCAACGAATGCCCATGAGTTCTAGTTTTCGGACTTGTCTGTCATTTATCCTTATTTCACTTTCTTGTAATTTCACTGTCATCTTTACGTTTCAGGAGTGGCAGCTCTCGGTTGTTTGCCAGCTGGTGAAACACCTGATGTTACAGTTTATTTGAATGCTTCTACACTGTCATCTATAATAAAAGGATGCTTGAAGTTGTCGGATGCGTTACGTGATCGGACGGTATTGATAACGGGCAATATGGCTAACTTCGAAAAACTTCGTCATTTGTTTTATTTTTGAATTACGTGACAGTTTCTACTAGCCATGGTTTCATGGCAGTGCATTTATTGGAGCGCATTTATTATTTTCCCCCTTTCTTTTTGCCTTCATAGTTAGTCACTCACGTTGTTCTACATTTACTCTCACAGCCTACTGGTAACCCAATTCAACTTGCTCTATCCCTAAAATCTGGTCATTTAACTTAATTTCTTGTTTGATTTACTTTTTTTCACAATCACGTGCTGTTTGTGACTGTCAACATTCATTTTGTTTCGCCGACTATTTGTTTTTCTTCCTTTGTGTTAATATGTTGTTGTTTGTTTGTTTTTGTAGGATCATGAACATTACTGTGCGTACCAGTTAACTGCCTTCTCTACTGTGAACAGGTTGATTGGTATCGGTGACCTGTCCAGTTATTTAGCAGTTATGGTATCTCACTGTTGATCACAGTGATCTGTCTTTAGCAGCAACTGGGTGCAAATTGAACTACTGAAAATACTAAACAATCGCTGCCTCATTTGTTTTACACTGTGGGATGTATAGTGTACCCGGTAGACCAAAGTGGAAAACCGTTTGTGTGCCCATTTTGTACTCTTTTTGTGGTATGTCATGGATTTCGTACCCGCTGCGTCTGTTCATACTGAACTGATTGAAAATTTAACCGTACAATTATTCTTTGGCGGACTTCCAGCACATAAGAAACTTTTAAGGACGAATTTATCTTCTGGACTGCAATATGACGAAATTGACTGTACGCTTAGACACATTGATTATTCCTATCAACAAGTGCTTGCTGTTCAGATATCCCGTCATTGCCTTGAACCGCGGCGTTGCGCAAGAGCTCGGGCACACCTACGTGTTTTAATGTGTCTAACAATCCAGAACTGTCACAATTGTGATTTGCGTCCACATTTGAACTGACTTCACATACTCTTAGGATTTGTGGTCCTCGTAGACATGAATTCTGAAATATCTTTATAAGTGTTGCACAGGCTATGAAGAGCAGTACCTCGTATGTGTTTTTGATTCTTATCAGTGAGTTACTTTGTGTGCGGACAATCGCAAGGATGCCATTCAGAGCAATCACACATTGTGATTTAGAGGCAACCAACTTAGACGCCATGCTTAGCAATCGCGCGATAATGAAACCAATCCAACAGTTTGGGAAAACTGTAAGGTATGTTGATGTGAAACTTCAAAGGGATTTAAGGAAGGTCAGGAGAAAAGAAGAAATTTGTCCTGAAGTTAGACGTGTTTGTTGAGAAGTGACAATCGGGTTAGACTCATCAGTCCTGCGGGCTGTTGGTTTATCGGTCCAAAATGTTCAGTTATGCTGAATTACAGGTCATTTCTTATCTCGCCGGTGCTCGTCACCCAAACACGACGTCTTCTGTGACTTGCCTAGATGGGTGGACGTTTGTTGTATTTTGGGATAGTGAATGCTTGATGTGAATTGACTGATGGATTTGTGCAGGCGATAGGAAACCAAATGTTCATGCCTGTTCTTTGTTTGGTTCTGTTGTTATGCTGTCGAAGTAGTGCATCAAGTTCAGATGGATTTTTCCAGGGAAGGGTGGCTAATTTTTTAAAAAGGAAACACTGTTGTGTATGCTTAAACACTAGATGAATTACCTGTTTCCATACAAACCGATAAATGAGATGGTTTTGGCCTATCTACAAAAAACCCGGCATATCGAAAGATGTTTGCTATCCTGATGATCTTCTGACCCTGATTATCATCCATTAGGGAATTTATGGAGCGATGTAACTTGATGCGCATACGAACGGGTTCATTCATTCCCGTCAGTTGTAGAGCCGGACGGCCAAAAATGATGGGGCTGGTTTGAAATCGAGCGAAATAGGTCGGTGTTAGGATTCAAGATAATTCGATCGATTGACACGTTCTTAAGCCATCATTCTCACCCTAGCTGTGTGCGTGCTTCTTAAGAATCACTGTTAAGGATGACTTGTTATCCCAGCAAGCTAGTAACAGAAACCGTTCAGTAAACGGTCACCCATTGTACGTGCGTATGCTTTCTCTTATTGCGTTCTTGTTCATGCTTTGACGTTTGCTTTGTTACATCTGTCGAGGATTGTATTAATGCAAAAGTTACTTATAATCAGAGTTGGAATAACACCAGTGAAAATGCATATATACGTAAGCAGCAATCTGCCAAGTTCACACGTATAACAAAACTGTGTGGCGAAATGTTGGGTTTTGTCGAAACCTGGGTAGCGCAGTAGAAATAATTTTGATTGTTGTGAATCACCAATTGAAACAGTGGAAACTTGCGGTGTGCGGAAGGAGGACGAGTTGATGTGAGGCTAGTCCCTGACATACTTTTTGCTTGATATAGCTGCATAAGTATTGGAGTGAAAAGTCCTTTAAGTTGGACCGTGTACCGTTTTAATAATCCATGAGGATCGTGATACGATGTGCTATTTGGTTCCGATTTCGTTTCAAATCTCGTAAAGTGAAGATGTGTAAGATGGTTTGGCACTTTTCGTG
>LUCH01006668.1:0-10272 GCA_013368495.1 Paragonimus heterotremus
AGATGGCGATGTGTCGCAGTCAATGGCGTACCTGTATCCATACCATTTCTAGTTCTTCCGCCTAGTCTTCTTTTATTAATTCCCAACCTTCTTAGTAACTTTTTCTTCTAGGATATTCCACGTCACTGTTGAGGTGAGCGACGGCCCGAGCCACAGTACCTTTTGGTCAGGCTCATGGCTGTTATGATGATGGTGATGATGAATCCATTATTATTCACGACGATCTAAGAACACCATGGACGAATCATATGTTTCAGCCTGTCACTTTATTGTAACGTTTGCACTTTCTCACTAGGTAATGTTGTAAGACTGACGTCTTTCTGCGCTCGCCATCATTCTTGACGGTGAGCCTTTGGATGACGTCGTAAGTTCAAATACCTTGGCAGTTACATTAACGCTGGTGATGTGTCTGGTGAGGTCACAGATCATGTGGCTCAAGCTCGAATTGCGTCTGCCAACTTATGCCATGTCTATGCTCTTGAGGTCGGTATGAACAGCTGTGTGTATGATTCTGCTATGGAAGCCTTATTATCTTGTGACTACAAATTCTGATCCGTCCGCGCGGATGATATGCGCAGAGTGTGTTTTCATCCATGGGCGTCCCCAAAGTATTAACGCTCTGTAGTGAGAACACAATGTTTCTGTCGATTAGTCAGCCTGTTAATCTCATCTCACAGGTTTCGTTGACTTCGGCATGACTCGCGAATACTAATCCACCGTCTTGCTTTCGTTCCTTTTTACGACTTAGGCTGGAAGCGGTAATTCGTTGACCAGCGCGTTACTTGCGTTTGGGTAGGAATGTCGTGACGTTGAACGCTCTGCTTCAACAGACTGTTCCCGGACTTCTGGCTAGGATTTTAAGAAAATGAGCGCTTTCAGTTACGGATGCTGTCTAACAACGAAGAACAGGAGTCAGTGGTGCTTGTTCTGTGCATTTTTGTATGCTACAGTCTAAGTGTTTTCCTCCCTCATATTTCTTTTTTCATCTTACATAATTCACTTTTTCCTCTCGTGGTAGACATGCTAGTTCATGTTGGTGGCCATTTTTACTGTATGTTGACTCTCTAAACGATAACAGCGATTACAATTCAAGGTCGTCCTGTCCCCCCCTCTTACTAGTTCATAGATGGAAAACAGTGGTCTGCGTGTAGGATTGTAAATAAGTATTAAGAGACAAAAATCCCCAAGATTCGATTCATGTACTTTATTTATCTTTCTCTTCCTTTTCCCTGTGTACACGTATGAACAGTGTTTTCTCGTTTACAGATATTCATAGGATTCTCGGATATTGCTTTTTGTTCCTTTGACGTTCTAAAATCTAACATGACTCTTCCGCTAAACGAGGAGATCCTGGCTGCGTTGAAGACATTACAAAAATATAACTTCAAGGTTTGTTTTCTCACTCTGTTCCCTATCGATCGTGAAGGAAGCCGAACTGATACTAAGGCAAGAGGCTGGCTTAGTTGATAATCAGTGTGCAGAGGAACTGTTGAAGTTCAAAGCGTAAGACCTAGACATTCTAGATTAACCGCTTTTTACAGCCAGGTGAAAGATGAGCCAGCCACCTTCGGTGATAAATATAATACCCTACTGAAATTCATTGATAAGGTTCCAGACAACCACAAGGTTAGTCGTCCTTCTAAATGTCATTCGTCATTTTAGTTGGAACTGTCTTCCCTTCTGTATCCTATATTCGTGCATTTGTACCTTCGCCTTATCAGCGGTGGACTGTATAATGAAGGTAGGTAACCATTTCAGTGTTTACTTCTTGCTTCCAAAGCGAAAACATTCCTGGAGACTTATCGCAAATATCAGGAAGATTTCTATCAATCAGACATTATTCTACTCGCCAACATAACCGACTCCGATCAACTGTTGTTAAATCCTTTAGTGGAGACTTTCAAATCTTCCGAGTTTGTGGTCAGTGTGGCAGCAACTTCCTATGCACTGTTGAAACCATTCTTGCAAGAAAACAACTTGCATGTTATACAAAGTATTCTGAATGAACAACTTTCCGTGCAAGGTATATCTGGTCACTTGGTGTCGATTGTCTGGTATTTTAGTAATCGACGGCCCCCCTAGAACCAGACTTCAGTTTGACTGTCGGCGTGGAGCTCTCTTTGGTGAAGCGGCCAAAGATGCGAATCGGGACCCGGTTCTGTACGGTTTGTTGCCTGACCCATCGTTAGTCGTATCTCTGGGGCCGCCAGCTGATGCATCGCAGACAACCGGGGACGGATCCGCTACAGGTGGCGATCACGTCGATGATGGTGAGTCACAGATTCGGCTATTGTTTCCAAAGGATATTTTCACTAATCGCCTGTCATCTTCTTTTTGTTGAGTTTGGAAAATATTTGCCTGTCCTCGCTTTTATGCATCACTTACTTGCGGATAGCAGCTCTTTGTTCAGGCGTATTTCTTGCACAAATTCACAGATATATTTATTGCCGGTATTGTCGTTACCGTCACTCTGTTTAGCAGCTCTACCGGAGTTTTCAGCTAAGATTGTCGGCACTATTTGGATGTTTATCACATGCTTTTTTTCTTTACGGCACGCTAGCGTATTCATAAAACACTGATACTGTTCCACCGCTCTTGCATTGAACCACATCAGACGCTGAGGGAGACCAAACGCCCGTGAAAAAACGAAAACGGCGCGAGGGACTCAGCTCCAGTCATTCCGGGAGCATCAGCGGATCGTCCGTGAACCGAGACGGTCGCAAGGCGACGGATTCGAATTCCCCTGCGCTGGATCGCATCCCACTACCCAAGGTACAGAAGTAATACACTGCTCTCAGTGTGGAACAACTGTAGCTGTAATTTGCTCTAGTCTACGTTTTGATAGCACGGTTGCTAGGAGGTTTTCAAGTTAACTGAAGATTGTCAAATTTTGCTGTGTCGTTACTTGCAGTGCTGTCATATGTGGTCAGAAACGACGAACCTGTGCAGTAATTTTATAGATTATTTCTGATCTAAGACTCGCAAACATTCCTCAAGCGGTTATTTCACAGTTTTCGTTCCTGTGTGGGTATACATATATCTCGTCATATCTCACACAAGTATAGACCTTGTGTCATACAGCACGGAGCTACCAAGAAGAACGAAAACGGAATAGCAAAGGTAATTTGTAATTCAAAGATTTAAGAAATTATGAGTTGAACACCGCTTGCATTTGACTATAGCCTTCGGTTTCAGATTAACTTTTCAGCCGCGCTCACTTGTAAGTCGTGTCCACGCAAACTCTATCGATTGTGATCCGATGCCTTGTCTGACAGTGTTCCTGTCCATAGGTACTGCTAATCCTTAGATTTCATGTGGAAAAGTCGCGTTATGCCATTGGTGGTCTCTGTGTAGAGTCATTGTTTGGGTCCGGGCCACTTTTCCTCGTGTAATACCTGGTTCCTCAGCTGGGGTTCTAGGAGTGGGGCAATAAGGTACATACAAATATGTGAGTACTAATCATATCTGACCCAAATAACGTGTTTTACAATCATGGATTCTCGATCGTGTGACACGAAAAGGAATCTGATTCACATTTGAGGATCAAACCCGTTTACTCTTACCGATTGCCTCCCGCGTTATTCACTTTGGAAATGTTGAAACTTCACTATAGAACCTGGCAGTCTGTGTTCAAGCGTAATGTGTTGAGGAGCTCATTTTTTGGCCCAGAAGCACCCCCTCTATCCTAGTTGCAGAGCAGTGGGGTTTCTCTGCCAGTCGGTTGTTTTTGAGACGTAGCGGTAGTTCCGTTCGACCGATCGTCTTTAGTATTGAAGTTCTGTATTATATGAAAGCACCTGTTTGCTCGACTAACAATTTAAGTCCACTACTGTATGTTTAAGTTGGCTTGTCACTGCGTCCATTCATATGAGCTGAATATTGTTAAACTGTAAAAATGGAAACAAAAATAGACAAGTTAGTTATCATTTGAAAATGCCGCCTTCAAGGTGAATCTTGTTACCTTCTCGATGGAGTTTCCTCGAGCTATGCTAATCACCTTTTCAGACCCTGGTTGATTTCGATTCCGTCGTCCATCGAACGTCAACCCGTGGTCATCTCTTATATGTTACATATGATGACATTTCTACATCGGCCCATTTCATTAATTGATGCCAAACCGTTGACTGTATCTTGTCACACAGCTCAGTGAAACATTTATCGAATCACGACAAACGTTAGCCCGTGAAACCGCCGCTTTGCTCAAAAGTCACCGCCAGTCTCAAAAAGCTATTGGAACTAGCGTTGTATTATACACGGTGTGCAACATACAGGCAGGCGAATCCACATTGGCCATACGACGCGGGGGCGTCACATGTGCTAGTTTCACTGATAATTCTGGCTGGCTGGCAGCTGGCTTCGGATCCGGACGAATTCGTGTTTGGTCCCTGGGGCCGGAATCACTGCGACGCATGCTACCTGCCACTGAACTAGCGCTTTTGGACAAAGACGATTCACGCGTGAAAACCAAGATGCTTCATGACGAGAACGAGTAAGCTGACCGTTAATGTTGCTGCAGTACCTTGTTCAGAATGTCTAATTTAGTTGTTTCAAGTTTTGTCCTTGTGTTAACCGGTTTAATCTCTCCTTCAGCGAAACACATCCGACACGTGATCTGCTCGGTCATGTTGGGAGCGTTCATGGAGTTGCATTCAGTTCGGATCGTCAGTTGTTGGTGTCTGGCGGCTCCGACGGGACTGTCCGGTTGTGGTCCAGTCTACTTTGGGGCGGTGCGCTTACCGTATGGCGGGATCATCTGCTGCCAGTTTGGTGTGTAACTTGGGCCCCCGTTTACGGTCACTATGTGGCCACGGGCGGAGCCGATCGGAGTGCACACTTGTACGCCACCGACCATTCGCCCGATGCTCTTCGTGTATTCATCGGTCACCGTAGCGATGTGACCGCGGTAACAATGCATCCCAACGTGAATTATCTTGCTACGGGCAGTGCTGATCGGGCAGTACGGTTGTTCGATGTGCGTTCAGGCAAACTAGTTCGACTGTACACCGGCCACAAGGTAAGACTTATATTCTGTTTGTCAGTTTTGTGTTATAAGTGGTTGGTATCGGTTTCATTCATCTAACCAACCACAACAAATATCTATTTTCGTATGACAGTTTTTGCCACCATTGTTACATCAAGTAAATTCATCAGGAAGTTATGAAACGAACCAGAACTCCCGGCATTTAAATAACATCTTATTTCACAATACTTGGTTTGATATTTTTGGGAGATGGTCAGCTGATCGTAACCTGTCTACGAACGACAAATATATATATATATATATATATATATATATTGTTGTTTTTACTAATTAATGGCTGTCGTCATCAGCGACTTATGGAACTGAATGTGTTGTTACGGATTCAGAGTGTATGCATTCGCAGATAAATGTCATCCAAATGCTTGGGAATGACATTTAGCCACAATGTGCTCCGGTCCCCATCATTGACATTTTCATCAAAAACTGGAACTCACTTTTACGTAATACTTTCGAAAGTGTTTGACAACCGTGTCACCTCATTTACAGACTTATTGACGCCTTCATATTCAATCGTTAGATTCACACAGACTTAGCTGGATAAGCCATGTATCGAGGATGTCATCTAATCGTTTACCACATCGAACACTGCCGACGCTGCGCTGACTGACGCAAGGTGTGAGGTGGACAGGTGATCACCTGGTATAGAGAAATGAAGTCGTTCACCACAGAGTCGACCACTATAGGTCGAGTTCGTCTGGTGACTCGCAGAGTCGGTGGCTAGAGACGTTAGGTGAGATGGTGACCAATCGAACTCTGGCGTGAATGTTGTCATTGTTTAGCCGAGTTGTCTGTGAAGTGAGTGTACTTAATGACGCGGGGGAGTGAAAGCCGTAGGAGAATTATCTTACTAATGACGTCTTACTTTCACTTACGGCGCGGTTGTTTCAACTTGATGCTGAATGTTTAAATATATACGAGGCTATTTTTGGTAGTTTCTTCCCATACAGGGTTTGTTTTTTGTTCATGGTTATGTGGCATTTAAACATCAACGAGAACCACTGATGTATTACTGTTTTCGATAATGATAATGATGGTGATGATCATATTCACTCATTTCTCTGCCCTGCGATAGTCTATTCCGGTCTTTTAAAAAATGATCCTAGACCCACAGATCTTTTTATAGCTTTATACAACAGCACTGCACTTACGTATTTTACTAATGTTCTTGTTAATTCACACTTGAGGACATACTAGAAACCTGTCGACAAATTTACAACAGTAATCCTCTACTCCTTTACCTGTCCTAGTCTTTATTCAATCTTGTAATGAAGTACTCACAGACTGTTGCGTGCTCGCAATCAGGCGTAGAATTTGTGTGAATCCTGAGTCTGTTTCCCCAGAGTTCATTGAACGATTGGGTGTTTAATAATGTCTTTTTCTTCTTTTGTACACTTGAAACTATGACCAGTTCAATGTTTACTCGAACCATTGTAGTCTATTTTTAATTTGTATCATCGAGGAGCATTGCACTTTTCGGGTTGTGTCAAGCAAATTTTCGACTGAATTGGCTTACGTTAATGCCAGCCTCTTCAGGTTTTGTTTGGTTAACCCAATGAACAGTGTGATTGGACCAGTCAAATCACATTCAGAGACACCAACTGTTCGCCCAACCCCCGCGTTGTTGGTGCTGGTTGCCGTGTGTAGTAGTCAATTTGTGTTGTCATAAGTTCCGGTCCGTCTTGTCATTGTACACGTTACTGCAATTGAAAATGAGCAACTAGTGATTTGTAAGAGAATTAGAATATCTCGGCTAATTACGACGTGAAACTGGGAAAATTATCTTGCTAGTGGATAGGTACGACCGTAATCCACCAGCCGAGTAAATAGGACTTGAAATTTATCACAGCTTCCGATCTAACTATTGACAACCTGGTCATCTTTGTACAATAAATTCACCTTTCTGGAATCCTCTCAGTCGGAGTTGTGTCTAAATGATTGTTCGCCATGGCATTCGATCAAATGCAAGTGACTATCGTATGTCTTCGTCTCCGTGTTCATCCAGTTGGGTTGATCTGCAAACCGTCTGTTATAGTTCTGGAATACCCCATACATTATTGGTTAGCATCAGTTCGTGTATTGATTTCACATGGCTTCATATGTTGCGTTATGTCCTATATTTCGTTACATAATTGAAGAAGAAAATCAACGTATATTTATCACAGGTCGTATTAATTTCAGGGTTCTGTACAGGCGCTGGCCTTTTCTCCTTGCGGTCGCTATTTGGCCAGCGGAGGTTGGTGTGGCGCAGTGTGTATCTGGGACTTAGGCACCGGACATCAAGTGGGGCAACTGGGTGGTTATTCGGCCACGACCACTTCTTCCATCCTACAATACCAACAGCGAAACACTGAACTGTCCACGACACCTAATGATTGCGGTCAGTGGCTGACCGGACCCATCGTGTCACTTGCCTATTGTCCAGACAATTCTGGTCGTCTGGCTGCCGGTGGTCTGGATGGAGCGTTGCATATTTGGGACATCAGCACCGGTCGCTCGTCGACACGTAACCAGTCCTCGTCCACTACAGCAGACCAGGCGGCAGCTCCAAATACATCTCAGTCTACTGTCGGCTTGATCGCAATGCATCGTACATCCAAACAACAAATCGTCCGTGGCCAGACCACTCTTGGTGCGGTGAACCCCAATTTCCTCAGCTATTATTCCCCCGTTATTGGCCCAACTGCCTCTGACACATGTCTGCACGAGACCTTTTTCACTCGGCGGACATCTATTCTTGGTTTGCAGTATGTTCATCCGTATCTTCTACTGGCGGCTGGCCCTTACAATCAATCTTGAATGACTGTCCTGTTCGTTGTATATTAATCTGTACATACTCTTGTGCTCTTTTTTACTAACATATCTATTTGCCCAACTCCGGTCGTCTAGTTTGTTTTTCTACAGTCAACATGTAAAACCAGCATGACTAAAGACAAACTTTAGTTGTATATAGATTTAAGTCATTTTGTTTGTTCAGATTAGCGTGTACACAAACATACGAACAGGACATTTCCAGTTCACTGTACGAATCTCTCTCTCTACGATTTGCACGTGCCACTCATACAACTCAGCCTTCGAATTACTTGATACCAAACGTTCAGGAGCGTGATCACAACTCACCAATCCCTACAGAACCCATGCCCCCTTATTAATTTGAGTGAAGAGCGAGTAGTCGAGGATTTTGCTCGGCTATTGATTGGGTTTATGGTGACTGTCTTGTTTATTCCAGCTGGTGACCCCCACGACTTGATATTAAAATTGATTTACTCCACTGAGGAATATTTTTAGTTACTAGTGGATAATTGAGGATTTTAGCTGTTCTGTCAAGCACTATTCACATTGAACCTCAACCTTCACATTCATGTTAAACTTTCCAAAAAGAAGCATTGGGTTCAGTTTTTCCTTTGTTAATTATTATCAGTGGTGCCACCATGGCTCTGACCGTTAAATGAAATCAGGTCCACTTGTGAAAGCCGTTTGTTGACCATGTCATTGTGGATTTGTAACGATTAAAACCTCTGACCACCTATCACTGTTCGAAACGATTGTCCAGAGGGCCAAACTGCGCTTTTGGTTTCAACCTAAGAGATTATCGGTTGAAATTGATAGTTACGGTTACCGTGTCTTCTTTTGAGACAGTCAGGCGATCCCAGTTTGAAACACAGTTAGTTATGACCGAGAATGTGAATATGGCAATTCGTTAACTCAGATCATGTATGGCCAACCCGCTTTCCTCCTACCCACAAGAATCAACGTAAATTCTGGTAGGAACAAGGGTATGGATTATTGGTAATCTCAGACAAGAGCAAAACTAGTGTCTTAATGCTATTTTTCACAGTGGACTCGCCGTAGAATCTACATGAATACGACAACTGTCATCAACTCCAAGTTTTTAGCTTTTAGACATGTTTTAAAATTTTATTCATCCTAGATCCACGCTTTCTCTATGACTTGCAACCGATCAGTAACTGATAACGAAAGTGGAATTTCGAGAAGCAGTTCGGTTGTTTGCATTTGCACAGTTTATTCTTATCGATCACGAAACGATTTAATCGGTTACATATCTGGTAGTATCCTATAACTCTGCCTACTCGGTATTTGTAAATAGCTGATAGTTCTCAGGTTAACATACGTGTTTTGATTAGTTTTGCGTAATATCGTTTTATAACTGCTGTTAGTTATATGAATATAGTCTTATTAACCAGTTGAACCTTTTTTATTGAGTTTCAATTCACATTACTGACCATCTCTCTGGCAATTGTGAATTGGTACAAACGATTCGTTTGTAAAACATTTAGGTAACCGTTCACAATCGTAGGCTTGTTTTTAGTCTGTATTCGGTATTCAACATAGTTACCGCGAGCCACGTCAAGTGTTGTGAAACAAGAACGCGGATGGCACAACAGCAGGGTTATTTATTCAAGAAAGCAACACATGGGTTAAAAAACGCTTAAACAGGGCCACAAACAAAAACGCTGGTTTGCACACGATACCCGGCCCAGACCGTCTCAATTGTCACAGACGCCAGACGTCGCAAGAACTATTTTGGGCGATGCTGCACTCCGATGTTTCTTCCCGTATTTTTCCTGCGGCTTCGATGCTCTGGTCCCACTGCTGAACAGTAATCGTGTGAGTAGTGTATTACGATCGTTCATCCCCACTACACTCCTCCTCCCGCAAAGATTGTTCCAGCTGCAGCTAATGCTTTTCAGCTTCTCTTCGTTCTCTCGACGATCTGCCTATTGACCTCGGGGAAGTCGATGCTCCTGGTGTGCATTCTCTTCTGCTCGGGGTGTCGTATCATTTACCAAGCTGCCTTCCGTGAACTCGATGTTCATTCTTCTCAGTCTTAATCAGATAAATTGGGCCACGATGGTCCACAACTACATAAGGTCCTCTCCACTTCGCCAGGAACTTCCTAGATCCGGGTCCTGTTGAGCCTGGACTCCGCCTGTCTCTGTGTTTGTTTGGAAAAGGCACATTTTCCCAAAAATTAGCCTTATATGCAAGGAAAATGGATTTCTTCATTTTCTGGGAATTTAAACGGCCGCCAGAATTCTGGAACGCCCGAGAACTTGCGCTCACCCCAGATTGGTCCGTCCGGTGGCCTAGACTGTAAATCATAATTTTGCCTTCAGTCTGAGCAGCAAATGAAGCTCGTTTGAAGGCCTTCTTTTTCCTTACTTGTTGAGGGGTTCTAAACTGCGAGAGTTGCGTTCCGAAATTTGAGCTCT
>LUCH01006668.1:16278-27614 GCA_013368495.1 Paragonimus heterotremus
AAGTGAGGGTAGTGCTTTGGACATCTCTGGTGGAATTGTCCACTTCGGCGTTTTTGGCGTGCACTTTCTCGTCTGCCACTTCTGACTAATTACGACATGGTCTGTATTCATCAACTTGTGTTACTAGAATAACAGGTGGAATTGTTGAGGCTCATTTGGTCAGTACTTCAGTTAAGACCCATCAGATTAACTGTCGTTTCTAGATTCCCATAAAATTCATGAGAAATCAGTTATACAAACAGCTGTTTTCGGTCATTCTCATCGGGCTTTTACAACTGCACAAGGCACATGCATTTTGTATATGAAAAATTAGAGCAAGTCAACTAGGTCTTAGAATCATAGACATGGGGCGGATCACAGTCTACTGGAAGGGGACGGGAGTGTTGGTGAATGTGTGGCATTATCACTCGTGCCTGCCGTGAGACATGCATTCGGCGGTGTTAAGTGGTTCACGCCTGCTTGAGTTTCAAGTGGCTTGGCTTGCACGAACTGTTTTCGGGCACACAGACAGGGGTTGTAGAGTCTGATGGCAATTGCCTCGGCTGTTGATAACAGTCGCAATCTGACAGCTCTGGAGTGGGCTTGACGGACCTTGTAAATGACTCGGAAGGCTTTATCCGGCTTAGTTTGATGACTAGTGTCAATTAGATAGGAACTGATTGCCTTGGAAATGGGTTTTATCGAACTGTTGCGAAGACATTTTGGGAGGTGTTCACTAATCCTTTCTGATAGACGCCTTGTGGTTCTCTCAACGTAATCTGCTTGACAACAACTGGTGAGAGAATAAACACAAAAGGACGAAGAAAACCTAGCAAGCTATCCTAGAGTCATGGCACCAGTACCGGGCAAATGTTGGACGATACGATGATCCATGCTGCAGGACAGGTACTGTCGACCGCATTACAAACTCGGCGGGTGATAATTCCACTGGCAGCTTCCTCCTTGTATGATAGGGTGCTAAAGACAGGCTTTTTATGAGAATTGTAGAAAATTGTGAATTGAACATCATATTCCCACAGACTTTCTATCAACTCCTTTCAACAAGAAATGTTATACATGAACTTCTCAGTTTTTAGAACCCGTCAGTAATGTGTATCTTTACAAGAGCTGTGATTACTTAATGGATGTTTAACATCTTAAAGAAATTTAACTAAAAAACTGTACTACTTACGAGTAACCAAAATAGATCTGAACAAGTTTAATGATGTAACTTCGACTTTAAGGGAAGTCCTGCTAACAAATAGTTTGGGAGATTTCTTTTAGATAAAACCCAATTGTGAAAAGTCAGGCGTTCGGCTGGATTCGAACTAGCGACAAAAACACCATGCATCAACGCAGCAAGCGCTGTACTGGCTGAGCTACGGAGCCACACCAGGAGCTCGGAAATTTCACATTTGGACTCAGTTACTCACCCGTCTCCTATGGAATCCACTCAGTGATCGGCTGACGCAGCAGGATTTCTCGAACAGTTCACGCTGGAATTCACCAACGCCACTGTTGAGCACAGAAATTGTATTACTAATAAGGGAGGTCCTGATGGGCCACCGATTGGAATTAGAAGGACACCGTGTCTTCTCTTGAGTTAGTCGAGCGATCTATGCAGTACTTCCAAGCAAATTTGGCTGAGCGTTTGTATACGATAATTCTGTCGTTTCTAATGTGAAAACAGCGGCGCGGTGGTTAACACGGTTGTCCCAAGGAAGCGTGACCTGAATTCATATCCCGGCCGTGACAAGTATATGCACTGCTTATTAACTTTGGAAAAAGCGAAACTTCAGCTTGGTGCTTTTTGAAGCTGGTTAGCTGAAAAGCTTATCGAATGATGAAAGCCGCAGTCAATCGTGAGTGATATTCAGCTTTTGTCAACCAAAATCCTCAAGTACTTATCAAATTGAAAATAATCTTAACAAATATCTACTGCTACCCAGAGCCTTCAGACTAATCATTAGCTTGATGATTTTTGGTCGCCTACAGTTCGCATGCCTTGAGATCTGGGTATGCCTCACCACTATGAGGTTGCCACGTCATCCTGTGGTGACTGGGGCGTGAATCACTTGTCATTTATACTGTCCACTTCATGTCGCGAAGAGGTGCGATGACCGATCTACAAGAACAAATATTTTGCTGTTTTGACGTATACAACTAAGCATATTTCGAATAAGTAACCATGTTCTCGTGATATGCAATGTATGAATTGAAGTTTTCCGCTACCAAAACTTCATAATCCCTTGCCTCTTTAAAAAAAAATTTGATGGAGGGTGTTTCGATATCTATACATAAGAGTTCGTGTATTGTATATCATCTAATTTCGCCAGTTCACTCACACTATTGTCCATGTAAGATCGGCGATCGTCTATCGTTACCACCCCGGCCGTAACACTCTTCCCTTTTCTGAAGATCACTCCAATATTAGCCTCATGCCTCAGACTTTTCTGGAGTTAATTTTGTTATATGGCTGAGACAAATGTGAGTTGTAGCCCACAGTAAGCGATGTTGTATCTACCACTGCTTCAGTGAAATGATTTCATTCATTTTCCTACACTTTAACCGTCGAGTTTCGTTTGACGTTCGCTGTTCATTTATTGTGAAAGCAATAAGTTCAAGTACTTCTGTTTACTGACGTCACACAAGAGGTACTAGTTGTTTCTATTGTTGGGCTAGTCTTTTTCTCCTCAGTTTAATGTCGATTCAGCAGTTATTGGAAGGCAAATATTTGACATGCAAACCCCGAACCTGTTGCTAATGCACTTTGACTCTCAGTCAGTCGTACAAAGACCTAGTCCCGACCTCATAGAAGACTGAATTGAAGTGCACGCATTAAAGTGACTGTTGTGCACTGGTTCAAGTCAGACTAAAAGTCTGTTGAATACGGATCGATTCCCAGTTAAATTTAGTACTGTGTCCTCTTACTCCCTAGTCCCGTTTGACTTTTTGGGTTCACACTATGTTGTACGTGGTCCAACTCATTTCTTCAGTTGATGACAGTAATGTAATCACGAGTGGAATATGTATATTTGTATGGTTGACTCAGTCATCCACGTGAATATGATTGAAAACGTTATTCGAATGGATTTGTGAAAATAACGTCAAGGGTTGGATTTTATTTGTGAATCTTGAAGTGGTTTCAGCATATCAAACCCTAACCTAGCTAGGAACTTTCGAGATAGTATGGATATAACTCGTGCCTTCAGTGATGGTATTCAGCGCTGTTGTTACTGGGCTGTTCACGCCTTTGACGATATTCGGGCGACCAAACTGAATGGCGAGTCGTCTTCTGTTTAATACTGTGCACCAATTGCTAACTTTTCCTGAACTTTGAGCTGCTTCTCTTCTGATCCTATCCATATTATATGCATGAAGTCCTTGGAGGTTTCAGTTAATTAGTGTGCATTTGATGGATGATTATGTGAACAGTCCGACAACATTGCATGAACGCTGATGTGGAGAAAAAACTGTGGACTAGCCGCCTCATCAAAATGCACAACTTGCGAAGGTTGGATTACGTGCGCCTTGTACCAGTGTTTGCG
The DNA here is from genome assembly GCA_013368495.1 of Paragonimus heterotremus. Classification (NCBI taxonomy): domain Eukaryota; kingdom Metazoa; phylum Platyhelminthes; class Trematoda; order Plagiorchiida; family Troglotrematidae; genus Paragonimus; species Paragonimus heterotremus. The sequence continues at coordinate 19,806 of LUCH01006668.1, forward strand.
ACTCACTGAATATGTAAACTAGTCCGTGCAGAATGAAAATAACATGCTAACACTACACTGATCAACTAACTTACTTCCGCGAAGTGCGCTGGCTAATTTGAATGTGTGCAAACAGTAGAGTGTATTTGTACACACACTTTGTTCTATTCGGTTATCAGTGAGACGGCAACACATACCTGCTCTAGGTGGATTACGTAATCCCGGAAGTTGAATGAACGTGCAGGTGTGCCTGCTTACGTTGTATGTGGCGTCACATGACTAAACAGTGAAGGCCACTCGTACCGGGTATTAGTTCTTGGATTACATTACGAGTTGGCCAGCCCATGATGTAGACTCTGCCTGATTCGTAGGTTAAAGTTAGTGGCTGCTGCGTATTGTAATCAACAGTGCTTGCAACCAAGTAGAAGATGTCCCCATTGATTACAAATATCTTCTTCAGCACTTGTGATAACGTTTTCTCTTTCTCAGCATTGTTGCATCAAAAGGCTGACCGAACCGCAGTACATCTGGTTAGGATCAAGGCCGATTTCATGTATGTCTTTATCCACACTACCTCCAATGATGGCTCAAACCTATTTCGTTGAATTGGTTTGCTAGTAGACGATAAACGAATATACAGTGGCGGATATTTGGCTACCTATTTCTCTGTTCAAGACAAATTTGGTCCTATTGAGATTCCCGTTGATTTTCGCTTACCTCGCGCACGCAGCAGCGGTACCTGCGACTCAGATCCAAACAAGAATTGTGCCTAGTTCTGATAAGGTGATCCAACCTACTTGGTTTTTAAACTACAAAACGTTCGTAGTATTCAAATGTTTGCAAACAAATTCTGTTTAGCTGTTTGGTGAACTTGTTTGTTGTTGATTATGAGGCCCGCCTGTCCTTATATTGTGGTTGGATTGTAATTGGGAGTCAGTGAACCGTCGAGGTGCTACTGTCGAGCATGATGGGAAACGAAGCCGATGCAGCTAAGGAGTTACACTGAATCAAAGGGCGTTGATCGAGGTCATGTGTGTGCAGCTGAAGTGTAGATAATGTGTGACTGAAGTTGGGGCGCAGTCATCGTATGTATTCAGGCATAGCCGAGGATTGTACTAAAGGAAAGCAAACAGCATTATCGTAAAACTATGCATCTTGTCTTTGAACTTATTGTGAGCACTTCTCAGAATATGGCCGTGTGATTTGGCACCCAGCAAATTAAAATCCATTGGAGCCGCGCTTGCGGTTAGTGCGGTTGAAGTGTTTGCTGTGAATCAGTTGTACCACTTAGGCCTTGTGAACAGTTGAGGATTTCCATCAGAAGAATGACAAATATCGACAAAAAGACTGAGCCCGTTGGGCGCCATTCTGACTAGCCAAACTCGTAATATCACGTCACCACATGTTCGGACGACGATAAGTGGATTGGCGAACACTCTCCAATGGCCTCCTAAATCAAAATCTGTTTACTCGTGACCGGTAGTCAGCTATTGCGACGTCGGTACTGGCAACCGGGTTGTCGGTTTGCTTGACTCAACTCCGATCACCTAAGTGATATAGAATTTATCTACCGTCCTGAAATGCAGCTTCTCGGTATGTACCTGGGAACGCAAATGGTCAACCATGTGATCAAACACACTGAAGTTTCCATGGCAGCTTAACTAAAAGACAGACCTACTTAAAGTCAATGCGTGTGAATTTTTCCGTTCAATTTTCTGTCTGCAGTTATATGGGAATCATTCGCATCTTAGAAGTTTTATATTGGTTATGGCCTAGTTTTTAATTTCCACCGCATTTTGAACAACTGTGCACAACACAAGACATTGTTCAGAGCATAATGGCTTGGTTTGTTCATTTGAAAACTTGAACCCTCAGCTGGTTGATCCGGAAAACAAGGTTGCCTATTAGAAGATCGCGCTCAGTTGCTGATGCATACAAAAACAGTCAGATTTCGTTATGCATAGTTGACCTCAATTTGAATTTATCGGTCTACGGTGTTGGCTCACAGGGAAAACTGCAGCAAAAATGTACCTGTTGCGTGGCCATACTTCTGTTTTTTTCAATTCCTCCCTTATTACTGCGGATCCAGGAAGCGCTGTCTACCAAACTCGTTGAAGGGAGCGGTGATCAGCTTTAGCGGTCACGTTCTGGTTCGAATAGTTGTCCGATCGATAGAAAGTTTTTTACTTTGTAGCTGTATTCAACCACGTCGGGTTAATTTCAAGTTGAGCGTTGCACATTTAATCACAGCCTCCGCCTTCAGGTTGAGTTTCTAGCCAGCCTTTTTTGACTGGTTCGAAAATAGCACTCTCCCAACTGGAAACGTCTTCTTGAGAGTGCAGCGTTTATTCTTGGGAAGTGTTTTGATCTCAACAAACCTGATTCACGTAAATACAACATAACAAATAAGGTCGGAACAGCCAAACTAGAAATGCTTTCATATACAGCACCGGGGTTTCTTCGGTACTCTTATCGGTTTACTGCCTGATATTGAAAACGGCACCCCTCTGTGGGTAGTTCACTTGGTGGTGAGTATTTTGGGTCACAGTTTGCTATCATCACGTGTCACCACCTATCGACTTCCTAGCGAACCTCGTGCCTTCCTGTGTACTTTTGTGGCAGACTGCAGCATGCCGCCCGTGCGTATATGCTTTGTAATTTTGACGGTCTGACACTGTCACTGATCTCGGTTGAGCGGCGACGTGTTTCATCTCTTGTGTATGGCGCAAAGGTTACTCTTTGTGCACGCAACTATGCAGTCGACCTCTCAGACTCCCCATGTTTTACCCAGTAGATGGAACACTGTAACGTGCTCTAGTCTGTTGTTGAAAACGTTTCACTTTCTGATCGCTGGCTTCTGGGGGATTAAACGATCTTAGTGACTGGGAAGTTCAAAAAATTGCTCAAAATCCATGAGACAAATCGACGGTGACGGACCTCCCCTGAAAGTAACAGGCCGGTTGGCCGCAGCCCAGTACAGAGGTTCTTAGGGATCATGAACAGCAATGAGACTCACTCACTGTTCCGGTTGACTGGCCGTAAAGCTCATCTCCCTCACCTTAACAAAGACGACAGGAGGAGGAAAAGTGAGTGTAGCCCACATCGCCGATGGATTCTATCGCTCGCTAGACAAACTGTTTGTCTGTCTCGACAGGGGGATGCAACTAGCTGATTAAACGTTGAACAGTGGAAGCTACTCAGTTGCGTTATTGAGGTTGCTGGCTTATTTCGGGGTTGGTAGTGGTCGGTGTCGTTCATTGTAACACCCGCCAGCATGGATACTGGGTTCGCGTACCAATGGTTTCATCAGGCCGGCTGGCCCGATCCTTCATTCCCGGCCAGTATGCCCTTTGATCCAGCATTTCGTTCGATGATATCCCGTATGTGCCAACTGATGACAGTCCTTCACAATTGCCTATCTCAACCCCGTCCGTATAACAAGCACGCATATTCCATCTCGCAGTCGGTGCATTAAAATTCCCGCACTATTCAACCGCAATTCCGACCAGTGTGTTCTGAACGATGTCATCTCCGGAATCTCCTCGTTCTCTCGTGGTTGTTCTCCAGATAGAAGTTGATCAATCACCATTCGGATTGTCGAGTCTGCCCTCTTCGCTGCCTGTAACCTACCGCGGTCATTCTCCAGTTCAATACTGTTGACTCCGATCGCATCCTTGTGAAATTCTTCCATGTGTTGCGTTCGGGAAAACGAATCAGGAACATAATTCTCTTTTCCAGCTACATGGTGAATTGTGAAGTCATACTCCTGCAATCGCGATGTCCAACGAGCCAGTTTCCCTCGGGAATCCTTCGACGATTTTATTCACTCCAACGGTTTGTGGTTGGTCTCCACATGGACAAGTCGGCCGAGCAAATAAGGCCCCCATTTTTCCAATGCCCACACGATCGCCAAACACTCCTTCTCCGTCGTTGAGTAATTTCGTTCAGCAGGAGTTAATACTCGACTGGCATATTCCACAACACCACCTTCCTGCTTCAGCATAGCTCCGATTCCCACATCGCTCGCATCAGTCGCAACAACGAAGCTCTGTCCAGTCACCGGCAACTTCAGCGTCAACTGTCCTTCCTTCATCAATTGTTGGATCTCGACAAACGCTTGATTTGTCTTTTGTGTCCACTGAAATTTGCAATTCTTCTTCAGAATTTCGCACAATAGGCTTGCGAGTGCATTGTAGTTTTTAACGAAGCGGCCATAGAACCCGACGCGACCGAGAAACTGTGACAAATTCCTCTTCGATATTGGCACCAGAATGGACTTGGGCGTAAGCAATTTTCTTGGGAATTGATTGGACCTCACCCTGACCGACCTTGTGACCGAGTAGTAACACCGTTCGTTTCTCCAGTTGCTACTTTGGATTGTTGATCCGTAGGCTGGCTTGTTCAATCTTCTGCAACGCAGCTGAAACGTGTGCTGAATGTCTCGTTTCATTCGCGCTGTAGATGACGATATCGTTTCCGTAGACCACCGTATTGTTCAGCCCGTCTAGCACCTTCAACATCAGTCGTCTGAATGTGAACGGGGCGCCTGACAGTCCGAACGGCATACGTGTGAAGCGATATTGCTTTTCTCCCACTGTGAATGCTGTCTTATATCGATCTGACTGCTTGATTGGAACCTGCCAATATCCAGACCGCAGGTCTAGCACTGTTAATCTCCTGGCGTACTGTAACTTATCGAAAATTTCTGCCGCGGCTAGCACTGCTACGACTTTATTAACTGTAATCTCGTTGAGTCTTCTGAAGTCGACACAAAATCGAAATTTCCCATTGGGCTTCCTCACCAACGGAACAGGAGAATTGAACGGGCTATCAGCTTGTTCAATGACTTCCTCCTTCAGTTTGTCTTTCACTTGTCGCTCAATTTCCGACTTCAAGTGTACTGGAGTTCTTCTGGAGCTGAATGGTCGAGATCGGTCTGGTTTGATGAAGATTTCATGTTCAATCCAGTCACAATAGCCACATGGGTCTTGATTCGTGGTGAAAAACTTTCGGAATTTGCGTATAACTTCATTCAGCATTCGCAGAACCGCCAGCTCCGCCGGTCGGTCTTGACTCCGACCGTCTCCGCCGCGTCCCCGAAGTCCTCCAGGAAGCTCCAGCCGTCCCTATCTTCAAACGGCTGCGGCCACGTGATCTTCATCCTCCAATCCTGGTCACGGCACCAACTGTTGTGAAACAAGAGTGCGGATGGCGCATGGGTTATTTATTCAGGAAAGCAACAGGTGTGTTATGCATTTCAACAAGACAACGAACAAAAACACTCGTCGGCATACTGTGCTGGGCCCAGACGATCACGGTTACCATAGAAGACAATGCTCAGTTCGTTTACGTTTCCCCACGTACCAAGAACCGTTTCATGGGATGCCGCACTTCGATGTTTCTTCTAGTATTTTTCCTGCGTCTTCCTCGATTTCAAAATATATGCTCTGGTCCTCCCACTGACTAATAGTCGTGTGAGTAGTATATTTCGATTGCTCCTCATCACTACGGTCGTATACTTATCACTAGAATGTCAATTCCTCTATGAGTTAACAGAAAAATCTTTTGCATCCGCAAGATCACATACTAGCAACTGATTGGCTTGCTCAGATTCTATTGTACCACTGAGGTTATTAGTGTCAATGCCCAATTCGCCCTGCGCACAGTACTCAACCAGTCTCGAAAAATTGTAAAATATTTTGGAGTTAGTGACATTCTACAGGTTGAACTGTAACAAGATAAAAGCGGCCAGCACGGACATTATTTGGTTGTTCATAAATGTTTCTCTGATGCATGTGATTAACGCAATCTGCCAATATATGGTTCGGGATCATGTGAATATCAAAATGCCTACGTCCGTGTTAGTGGTTATACACAATTCAATATTGTTGCCGTGGTTATGACACTCGAACCAATGTTGGCCAATATTTTCGCTGCCGAAATGGTACAGAAGTCGCATTTCTATTGACAAACGCATTCCTATTGTCGATGGTATTCTGCTACCCACAAAACCGAGGAGATGGCAACGATCATACTGGACTCAATGTACTAGTGCAGTGGAGCTGAGCGATCGTGTTATACCACTCATACCGCGGCTATTCAGTAGCAGGTGCAGAGCATAATTTTTGACCACATACAAGCCACAAGAAGACTACAGGAAGGAACATCAGAGTGTAGCATTGCCCATAACGGTCCCTTCTACTGAATAAAACTGAGCATTGACATATGTGGTAGCCGAGACTATCTGAGGCCGAATATCGTGTGCAAATGAGTGGTTTTGTGACAGGTTTGGTTTACATGCTTAACCCGTGTATTGCTTTATCGAATAAATAGCCCTTGTGCCATCCGCGTTCTTGGATCACAACACTAGTTGAATCCCAGCCTTAACTTTGTCATTTACCCTCGACATGTTTATACTCTGGCCTTTTCAGATATTCACAACATGCTTGATTGTGAAACCACAGAGTGGTTGCCTGAATTTTTTATGTCAATCTTCGCGAGTGATCTTAACTCGATTTTTCACTTCCTCTGTTGTTTGTTCGTGCAACCTGAGTGCATTAAACTTACCCACTTTCATGCGACTGGGATGCCTTCAAACAAGCAGTTTTGAACGTCTAGTGAAGTTTTCCATAAACAGCCACCTATTATGCCTGTAACTTTTCTATGTCATAACTCTTCCAACTACTATTTGCTTTCATTTTCTCACTTTTACCACAGATGCTCATTTGCCTGACATAATTTTCGACTAGCTACATGTTGTACGTATTGTCGTCTATCCAGTTTTTATGTGAACTGTGGACATACCATGAAGTAAATCAAAAGACAGGAGGTTGAAGCAATAACGTTTCGAAGCTGTTTGTGCATAGTAGGGTTTAACATTTGAAATGTTGTTTCTCGTAAAATGAACAACCCCTTTGCGTTTTTCTCATTTTTTTTCACATTGCTAGCTTCTATTGTGTAGTCGACTCTAAAATGACTACCTAGTGTTCTTCAAATTTAGATGTGACACCGTAACCTCTTTGTCGTAAGACAAGAACTTACTTATGGTTTGTCTCACTTTACACATTAAGTCGTTTAGAACTCTTTAAGTTTCGCAGCCGGAAGTGGAAAATTAAAGTAGCCTTCTTCAGACGTAACCTTGTGTAGGGTAACACAATAAAGTACACACAAAGTTTCGCTGTCAGTTAGTAAAAAATCACGACTGTCGACTATCAAGATGCCCTTGACCACCAATCTTGTAACATCGTACAGACCAGCTTTGGAATGATCACTGAGGTTGCAGCTTTAGTGTTTTTGCTAACAACAACAGTTAATTTTGAACTAAACACGGCTTACGATATGAATCCGTTGTGAATCATCTTCGTCCTACTCTTCTTCCCGTTTCTCGAAACTGGCTTGGACCGCGTTCGGTGCTGATCGATATCATGCGGAGAGCAAACTGCTTTCTCAATGGACATGTTTCATCGGACTTTTTCATGTGGTACTAACATTACTGCTTCATGATAGGGACTACTTATGTATGATAGAGTGGATTTGCGCAGCACTAAAGATTGTGTTATGTTAGTTAGTGACTGAATCTGTGAAAAACCAATTGAACTGGTCCCGAACGCAATTTTGCTTCAGGATCTCTGCGCAACTATTTGTTTGAACTGACTTTCAATAATACTAGAATTGGGTTAGGTTGGAAAATATGGTGAGAATCTACAAAACAGAACATGGTTGGCGGCATCCGAAACGGATTAGCCTGTCACAGTGACCAATGCCAAAGGACGCCTGCGCTTTAAACCATCACCCCAAGTGACTTGCGCTGCACCACTCGCGGTTCCACTC